>SJYX01007829.1:101253-167364 GCA_006410675.1 Oreotragus oreotragus | reverse complement strand
CTCCTCCCCTTCCCTGAAGCTGTAATGGAAGCTAGAGAAGCCAAGACACTAGAGGTGGGGACCGTAGGGACAGAAACTGAATTGGTGTCCAACCATTCCACGAGCTGACCTTTTCTCAGGGTTCATTCGTGTATGATTGCCGTGTGATGCCACATCTGATGAAGCCTGTTCTAGGGCTTCTGGGGTGTTTGGGGTCCTGTTTAGAGAAGTGAGGATGCGAGCAATGGTAACGAATTGCCCTCCCTGTGAGCTCACCTTTGGACCCCATTCTCTCCTCTCAGGAAGGTGTGGTGTCTCCAGGTGACCTTGACCTCGTCATGTCAGACGGCCTGGGCCTGCGGTATGCGTTCATCGGGCCCCTGGAGACCATGCACCTCAATGCGGAAGGTAAGGGCTGCTGAGGGGTCTGTGCCGGTTGCTGCTTTCATGGTTTGTAAACAGGCTTGCCTTTTCTTACAACTGAGGAGAAGCAGCACCATGTAGGAGACGCTGCCTGGAGGTATGTGTCATGTTTTTCTTTTTCTTTCTTCCATTTTTTTTTTCTTGAGAAAAATAATTCAGGTATCACGAGAAATTGATAGGGAGAGGCTGAGAACAGTTAATTCTCAAACAAATAGAAACAGAAGCTGATGAAACTCGAGAACAAACAGCGTGCACACAGGAAGGAGGCCCACGACAATTTTTCAAACAGAGCAGCTGATAAGAAAGCCTAATTGGCTGACTGTGATAGTAGTGGACAGATGTAGCTTTCAACTTCAGAGCATTCCAGGGAGCAGAGGGAGTCAGTTCTGAGATCTAGCTCAGGACCGTGGACTTGTGCGTGATTCCTCACCAGGCCACCAGAACGTATCGGGAACACCTCCTTTTGGGTGTAGTTTTTCGTAAAGCCAGCATCTCAGGTTAAGGCTGGTTACTAGTCTTAAAAGCTACAGTTTATCTGGAAGTAGTAGAGATATTTTAGGATGTGTTTTTAATCTAATAAAATAGTGCCTGAGAAAGAGGGGGCCAGCACGCTTACTCCGCTGTGAAGTGCCAGCTGTGAGTGGTGGGTCTGGCTGGCGGGGCCCTGCTGGGCTTGCAAGCTAGATGACCTTGTGCAGGTCAGTTCACTGCCCCTCAGTTTACCCACCTGTAAAACTGGTATAGCAGCTGTGACCTTCACAGGGGTGGTGTGAGAGTAAGCCGGATGGAGACACTGGGCTTGAGTCAAAAACAGTGAGATGAGCTAAATCTAATCTCATGAGAATCTGTGCCCACCCCACCCCCCCATCTTTTCTTATTCTGTATAAGCAGCTCTTCAGCAGTTAGGTTCAAAGTCTTCTCTTTGGAGGGGGAGGGGGCCTGGGCCACGCAGCATGAGAGATCTTAGTTCCCTGACCAGGGCTCAAACCTGGGCTCCCTGCAGTGGAAGCATGGACTTGTAACCACTGGACCACCAGGAAAGTCCCTCACGGTCTTCTAGAAAGCTAAGCTCTGTGAGATTTTGGAAGTGGATATTGTTGACCAAGCAGAGGGCATGGATGCAAAGAAGATGGGGGGGTGGGGGTGGGGTGGGCAGCTGAGTGGGATAAAAGGTGAAGTGGCTTTTTTCCTTCCCATTGTCAGTGATATCATTATTCCAGAGTAATTCCCATACCACTCACCTTTCATGGTGTAGAGTAGCCAAAACTACAATTGGAAATAAAACCCTCCTTTTAGACCCTAATGGGAGGGGAGAACTTTGCTGCACTGGACTTTCCTTCACAGCACGGGTTCCAACTCATCACAAACTTCCTGTGTCTGGAGTGAGTGCAGGCTACTGGCCTAGCAGACGGTGGGAGTTTATCCGAGAGCTGAAGGCCTGCTGCAGAAAGTGTTCTTATGTTAGTAGGGCAGAAATATTAATTGGCTCTCGAGCAAGTTGGGGGGAAATTATGAATTGTATAAGAGTTTTACTGTATTTTATTCTGTTCTGAAGAAATGAAAAGCTCTTTTAAAACTACAAGTTTTATAAAAGGCAGTAGGAAAAAAGATACTAGAAAGCCCCTGGGATTCTCAGATGACTTCACAGGGGCCACGAGAGAGGAGTGCTTGTTGAGAAGTCATTAAGTAGCCGGAGGTGAAACAGGGCACCTGAATTGCATCCCAAGGCTCATGGTGGGGGAGGAGGGGCAGGGCAGCTCGTTTTCCCCGAAAGTGGGTGAGCTCACAACTACAGCACACCTGCCTGCTCTCTCCTCTCTATCTTTCCAGCTTTTTCTGTCTGCTCCCTCAAAACAGGCAAGCTGTGTTTGTGCTTAGATTGTATCACCTTTAGTTTGAATAAACCTACAAATAGACACAGTGAAGTAAATATTTAATTTCCAAAGTAAGCAAGTTTCCACGTTGCAGAGATGCTGCATATCCTGGAGAACTGGTGGAGATCGGGGAGGGGGGCAACCCCAAGCTCTGAACTGTCCCCCATGCTTCTAGTAAATGCTGCGAAACCCTTCAATTTAAAAGGCAGCGTCCGGAGCTTAAGTGCAGGTGCTGATGTCAGAAAAGTAGTATGTTTGAATTTTCACCCATCGGATCACTTTCTCTTCTGAGACAAAGTGGGTGTCATCCTTCTTAGAGAGAAGGGAAATGATTTGAGCCAAATGCAGTTGAAATCAGTGAATTTAAGCTTTCACACAGATGTAGATACACAAAAACTAACCCCACAGAAGTTATGCTTCTTTTTTTTTAAGGCGTGTCCATTGGAGATCACTTTTAAGTGAATCATGCAGTGCATGTGATCCTTGGAGGAGGGCATGGCAACCCACTCCAGTATTCTTGCCTGGAGAATCCCATGGATAGAGGAGCCTGGCGGGGTACAGTCCATGGGGTTGCACAGAATCGGACACGACTGAAAGGACTTAGCATACATGCACATGCAGTGTCTGTGGGGCAGGTGCGAGCCCTGCTCTGGGTTGCTTCACATCCTGCAGTTTGTTTGTTCCCTGTTATCCTTTTAGCCTGCCTGACCAACTGCTGAGTCTCCCTGGTTCGGAAAGAGGCTGGCTGAGGGCCAGGGCAGCTCAGCAGGTTTGGAGGGGGGTTGCGCTGGGCTCCTGTGAGACCTGCCCCGAGCACAGGCCTGCACCGACCGGCCTAGCCTCCCCTTGGCAACCCACTCCAGTATTCTTGCCTGGAGAATCCCATGGATAGAGGAGCCTGGCGGGGTACAGTCCATGGGGTTGCACAGAATCGGACACGACTGAAAGGACTTAGCATACATGCACATGCAGTGTCTGTGGGGCAGGTGCGAGCCCTGCTCTGGGTTGCTTCACATCCTGCAGTTTGTTTGTTCCCTGTTATCCTTTTAGCCTGCCTGACCAACTGCTGAGTCTCCCTGGTTCGGAAAGAGGCTGGCTGAGGGCCAGGGCAGCTCAGCAGGTTTGGAGGGGGGTTGCGCTGGGCTCCTGTGAGACCTGCCCCGAGCACAGGCCTGCACCGACCGGCCTAGCCTCCCCGCCTGGCAGGCAGGGGCGGGCTGGGCTGTGTGTGTGTGTGCGGAGCGGCTGGTCCAGGCAGGCCACCCCATGTGCGGGCAGCCAACGGCTTCCTCTTGGAATCAGCCTCCCCCACGCACACCTGACGCTACCCTGAGGGCGGTGTCCCTTTTGCCCCTTCAGGGTCAGCCTCTGCTCCACGTGCTTCTCCACCATAGACCTAGGACTCCTTTAAGCTTTCACACAGATGTAGATACACAAAAACTAACCCCACAGAAGTTATGCTTCTTTTTTTTTAAGGCGTGTCCATTGGAGATCACTTTTAAGTGAATCATGCAGTGCATGTGATCCTTGGAGGAGGGCATGGCAACCCACTCCAGTATTCTTGCCTGGAGAATCCCATGGATAGAGGAGCCTGGCGGGGTACAGTCCATGGGGTTGCACAGAATCGGACACGACTGAAAGGACTTAGCATACATGCACATGCAGTGTCTGTGGGGCAGGTGCGAGCCCTGCTCTGGGTTGCTTCACATCCTGCAGTTTGTTTGTTCCCTGTTATCCTTTTAGCCTGCCTGACCAACTGCTGAGTCTCCCTGGTTCGGAAAGAGGCTGGCTGAGGGCCAGGGCAGCTCAGCAGGTTTGGAGGGGGGTTGCGCTGGGCTCCTGTGAGACCTGCCCCGAGCACAGGCCTGCACCGACCGGCCTAGCCTCCCCAGCTGGCAGGCAGGGGCGGGCTGGGCTGTGTGTGTGTGTGCGGAGCGGCTGGTCCAGGCAGGCCACCCCATGTGCGGGCAGCCAACGGCTTCCTCTTGGAATCAGCCTCCCCCACGCACACCTGACGCTACCCTGAGGGCGGTGTCCCTTTTGCCCCTTCAGGGTCAGCCTCTGCTCCACGTGCTTCTCCACCATAGACCTAGGACTCCGTCCTTCACTGAGGCCCCGTGTCAGCGGGCACGTTGGGAGGCGTGTGGTCAGGAGTCACCTGCAGCCCCTTGGGGCTGGTGGGGCCCTAACCTGGCGGCCACAGCCGGGCCTGCCCTTCGGGGGTAAATAGCCCATGTTGAGAACCTGTTGCCCAGGAGGTTGAAGGGCCAACTAGAGCCCATGGCTAAGAGGCAAGTAGGGAATGGATGCAGTTGAACTTGCCATCTTTGGTTCTCAGAGGATGCATCTGAGTGGTGTACACAGGTGACCTTGTAGGGACATTGTTGAAGGAGATGTTTGTGGTGCAGAGGACTCACTTGACACTTGAGGACTCAGAGCTGACCTGGGCCGTCCGAGGTCCCTGAGAGATGCTAACCCAGGCACCATGGGGGCCTGGAGGTCGGGTCGCTTCTCAGGGCTTTACTGCTGGGAGAGGCTGAGTTCTGACCCCGGTGTGGCTGAGCAGGGTGCGTGTCCCGCCGGCTGGCCCTTGACACCCTCGGGAGCCAGACCCTGCGGACACACCCAGGTTTGGGTGGAGACCGAGCTCACTGACCCGGGGGTGTTCTTGTTTCCTTCTGCTTCCAGGTATGTTAAGCTACTGTGACAGGTACAGCGAAGGCATGAAGCGTGTCCTGAAGACTTTTGGACCCATTCCCGAGTTCTCTGGGGCCACAGCTGAGAAGGTGCACCAGGTGTGTGAGCTCCTACCTGTGGAAACGAGGTGTCACCTGCAGCTGGGGTCTTTGCCTTGACCTCCAGCTTCCTGTTGCTGACCGTCCACGGCCCTGTCAGGGTCACAGGGGACCCTGCGAGCAGTGTGACCAGGGAGCTGGTGGGTCACCCCAGCCGTCAGCCCCCCCGGGTTTGGGGAGTTACATCAGTTGAGGGTTTGCCAGGCTTCTTCTGTCTCTGAAAGCAGATTCAAGAGTGTGCACAAATAGGAGCGGTTTTCCTTCTGCTTAATTAGTTGTCCTTCACGCTTCTTTCCCTTTACTCCTCTTTTTTTTTTTTCCCGTTCCCAGGCCATGTGCGTGAAGGTTCCGGATGACGCAGAGCACTTGGCTGCCAGGAGGGCATGGCGGGATGGATGCCTCATGAGACTTGCCCAGCTGAAGCGCCAGCTGCCCCAGTGATGCTGCGGTGACCACTGCCGCCCCCGAGCAGGGACCACCAGCCCCCAGTCCCGTGGCCTTGAGACACCAGGGGCGGGAGGGGGGCTGCGGGAGCCCAGCAGGGGGAGCCCTGCTTGCTGTCCTCACCCTGGCCGGTGCCTGGCAGGGGCGTGCCCCAGGCAGGGGTTGGTCACAGCCGCTGGGGTCTGTGGACCATGGATGCCCCCCAGCTCCCAGCAGATAAGAGAGCAAATCGTCTGAAGATTTGACCGCTTACTTACATGTGATTCCACATGTTTACATATCATGATCGGTGGTTGTAGTTTCAAGTCATTTTAATCTACTGCAAAATGTTTTTGTAATTATTTTCTGATCTCTTGCTGAGGACCCTGTGGTCCTACACATTTGAGGAGTTCTCTTCATTTTTCTGATCCTTATTCCAAATAAAAGTGTTTGATTGCATAAAGACATCTTTTCTTTTGCTCTTTCTGGGAAAGATATGTCCTGGTGATGGACATCAAGTCACCATGATGGTCAGGTCATAAAGCAGATGCTTTGTTCGGAGCTCCCTGTCTGCGGTTCGGTGAAAACCCAGACTTTGGGCTGGTGTTTCCCACGGTGCTGTTGGCCCCAGGGTCAGGCGTGTTGGAGAAGTCCCCTCTGAAGGTGATGAGCAACCCCCAGATGCCCCCACAGGGAGCACACGAAAATAACTATTACCCGGGCCCTGTGTCGCCCCAGCCTAGAGAAGGGCTTGGCATGGGGGACGGTTCAGAAAGGGGGTCCTGAGGGTGACCCTGGGCTGTGGAGGCTGCACCCAGGACAGAGGCTCTGGACCAGAGTCTGGGGTGAGAGGCAGAGCAGCACCCTGCAGGGAGGGGCCCTGGAGCCCACAACCTTCCCCCGGGGCCGCCCCCTCACTCCCGCTTTCGCCCTCACTGCATCATCTCTGGACCTGTCCCAGCCTCCTAGCCTGAGAGGACAGCAGATAGGACAGAGGTCCCGTCCTCTCCTGTGGGACCCTCAGCTGCTCTGAGCCGGCCCAAGGCTGCCAAGCTAGGGCCGCTCCCCTGGTTCCCTCTGGCCCAGGGGGCCTTCCCAGGCGGCTCACCCCCGCCAGCATCCCTTCTTGTGGCCAGGGCTGGGTTCCCGTCTGACAGCCCGCAGGACACTGTGCCCTCTGGAGGAGCTGCAGCTTTTGCTCCTGGGCTGGGCCCTGGGGCTCAGCTCCTGCCTGCTCCGTGCTTGTTTATCCGAGGCTAGGGTCTCTGGAGGGTCTCTGGAGGGTCTCTTGGTGGGAGAGGAACACACATTCCCCACGGGCAAACGTTCACCTGCCCAGGTGACTCTGTACAGGTGGGAGGGACTCCCAGCCTCTCAAGGACACTCCTGTCCTTCAAAGGCTTCGCGGCCAGTCCAGCCCTGGGACTTGGGGGAGTTGTCCCAAGGCGTCCCTCAGCTGGAGGTGGTGACCTTTTGTTTCCTTCTCAGCAGGGCGGTCATTTGTATTCTGCTGAGGAAAGACTCTGTTCCCTTCCTTTTGGGCTGGATTTTTTTTTTTTTTTTTGGATTTCTACTTTTTTTCAGATCTCTAAGCAAGGCCACTGCCCTTCCCCCAATACACCAGATTCCACATCTCCCCCGGAAATCCGACCGCTCCAGCCCCGCTCCTGCTGGCCGTCAGCTCCTGGGCTGGAGAACATCTCTGGTCCTGGCCCCCTGTCCCGCTCCCTGCACCCCATCCACCATCCTGGCAGGTGCTAGGTTTCTGCCCAGTCCCACCTCTGAACCGACACAGTCTTTTTCACTTACCATGAGGATCTCAAATGATCCCTTCACTTTTTTGGAAAAACTGCCTTTTAATTTTATGTCCTTAGATACACCATGCTTTTTCTTTTTCTTTTTGTTTCTTCTTTTTTTGGGGGGAGTCTGGTGTTTAACCTGAATAATTCCCAAAATAACTTCACTTCCACCACCTCTTTCCTTCTGGAAGCTGGCTGGAGACCAAAGTCTGCCTCCTAACCTCAGGCCACTTGTGAGGATGACCCTACAAGTCTCCCAGAGAGGAGACCGTGGATGCCAAGCACTTCCTCTGTTGCTCTAAGTGTTATCGTATAGAGGCTGGATTAATGTGCAGTGTGGATGAGTAGACACAGGCCTGTGGACTGGGCACAGAGCCCCTCAAGGGCGGGGCTGCAGGGCGGGTCCAGGTGGTGAGGGGCTGCTGGTCCCTCAGTCTCCCCTGGGCTATTGTACCAGCGGAGACTGGAGGCAAGGAAGGTAATGCCTCTCATCTTAGGAGCAGCTCGGCCCTGCGCTAGCGTCCAGGGGCCACCTCCTCCCTGAAGCCCTCTGGGCCCTCTGCTGGTCTCTTGAGACCTCCTCAAGCAGCTGCGGCAGCACACATCCAACCCCCAGCCAGCTGCAGGGGCCAAGGGATCATTTAAGTCTTGTTTCTGGGGGCATCTCACACAGAGCAGGTTCTCAACAAAACTGGCCCCACAAACAAACGGACTTGATGGTCTACTTCAGGCCTCTTGTGGTAACAACTGAGTGGGTGACTTGGAGCAATTCTCCACCAAGGATGAACAGGAAATGAGCCCACAGGAGCTTTCCTGGAGGTCCAGTGGTTAAGAATCTGCCCTTCAATGCAGGGGAAGTGAGTTCCATCCCCAGTCAAGGAGCTAAGATCTCATGTGTTAACAAAACAACTAAGCCCGTGCACTGTAATGAGGACCCAGGGCAACCAATTAAAAAATTAAAAAGCAACAAGTACACAAACGTCTTCTCAAACAGAAGAGCTAACACAAGATGTGAGGAATCTGAACCACAGTCTGAAAACCCAGGAAGGACATGCACGCAAGGATACCTCTTGAACTATCAGGGCCGCCAGCCAGGCTCTCTCTCTGTGTCAGTAAGAAAAACAGCCACAGCGAGCTAAAGCACAACCAATGTGTCAAAGTCTGTGAGCTCCTAATGAAACTAAGAAATTAATTTCTTTTTGTTTCTTCTTTTTTTGGGGGGAGTCTGGTGTTTAACCTGAATAATTCCCAAAATAACTTCACTTCCACCACCTCTTTCCTTCTGGAAGCTGGCTGGAGACCAAAGTCTGCCTCCTAACCTCAGGCCACTTGTGAGGATGACCCTACAAGTCTCCCAGAGAGGAGACCGTGGATGCCAAGCACTTCCTCTGTTGCTCTAAGTGTTATCGTATAGAGGCTGGATTAATGTGCAGTGTGGATGAGTAGACACAGGCCTGTGGACTGGGCACAGAGCCCCTCAAGGGCGGGGCTGCAGGGCGGGTCCAGGTGGTGAGGGGCTGCTGGTCCCTCAGTCTCCCCTGGGCTATTGTACCAGCGGAGACTGGAGGCAAGGAAGGTAATGCCTCTCATCTTAGGAGCAGCTCGGCCCTGCGCTAGCGTCCAGGGGCCACCTCCTCCCTGAAGCCCTCTGGGCCCTCTGCTGGTCTCTTGAGACCTCCTCAAGCAGCTGCGGCAGCACACATCCAACCCCCAGCCAGCTGCAGGGGCCAAGGGATCATTTAAGTCTTGTTTCTGGGGGCATCTCACACAGAGCAGGTTCTCAACAAAACTGGCCCCACAAACAAACGGACTTGATGGTCTACTTCAGGCCTCTTGTGGTAACAACTGAGTGGGTGACTTGGAGCAATTCTCCACCAAGGATGAACAGGAAATGAGCCCACAGGAGCTTTCCTGGAGGTCCAGTGGTTAAGAATCTGCCCTTCAATGCAGGGGAAGTGAGTTCCATCCCCAGTCAAGGAGCTAAGATCTCATGTGTTAACAAAACAACTAAGCCCGTGCACTGTAATGAGGACCCAGGGCAACCAATTAAAAAATTAAAAAGCAACAAGTACACAAACGTCTTCTCAAACAGAAGAGCTAACACAAGATGTGAGGAATCTGAACCACAGTCTGAAAACCCAGGAAGGACATGCACGCAAGGATACCTCTTGAACCATCAGGGCCGCCAGCCAGGCTCTCTCTCTGTGTCAGTAAGAAAAACAGCCACAACGAGCTAAAGCACAACCAATGTGTCAAAGTCTGTGAGCTCCTAATGAAACTAAGAAATTAAAAAACCTTGTCAATCGTGCTTGGAGCCTCACTCACATGTGTGGTGCCCACTGGGGACCTGGACTCCTGGATACAGGGCTGGTTCCTCTGTCCTTGGTTTCCTTTCCTGGGTGATCCACTGGCCCCAGGTGCCCCACTGACCGCTGGGCAACTCTACAGGCCCATCATGGGGGTCAGTTCCCAGCTCTAAGTCCCTGATGTCAGATCCATAGCCTGAAATCCGGCCCCAGGTTCATCACAGTGTGTGTACGCATGTGGATACAAGAACTTACCAAGACTCAGAATCAAGTCCTGTGTTTGGTATGCGCCTGTTTGTGTGTGTGATTGTGTGTGTGTGCTTGCGTGTTCATGCATGTGAGAGAAGGTTAAACACTCTCCAGCTTGGGACAGGCTGGCATCAACCTACCAAGTCCTGATTGGAAGGGACGAACCAGGCATCCCAGAACCACCACACAGGGACCCAGCTCTGCCTGGCTCTTGTGAAGAGATGGATTCCGGGTCTTTCAGAGTCCTGCTGACTCGGGGCCTCCCCAGCAGGGCCCAGGGATCTGTGTTTTTTCAGGAATTCCAGGTAAGCAGCCAGCAGCCATGCTCCACCAACCCCTGATACAGTCTTGAAATCTCTGCAAGGCCCCCGGGGGCCTGTCTGACCCTGGGGACCCTGACTTGGAGGGTCTTTTTTACACTGAGTCAAATTCGCCTCTTGGGTTCGACTAATTAGTCAATCCTTCTAACCCTTGGCTTCCAGTCAGTTGTGAACCAGCTTCCTGGCCTGCTGACTTCTGACTTACTCTTTCCAGAACCCCTGGTACAACAGACCCCAGGGGTCTCCTCTGACTTGATCATGGGATTCTCCTTATACAACTGGAAAGGCAGCTGTGTTTCAAGAAAATGGTATTTTCCATCAGGAAGAAAAAGGGGATCCTCAAGTGTGTGGGCTGCAAGTAAACTGAGCCTGTGAGACTTGGCGGCAGGCACATTGTGTTAGACTCCCCAAGAAAGCCTAGGCAGCTGGACCTGGTTTGATGTTTGACGCTTTCAAGGCTCAGATACCTGCCACGCGGGCAGCGCGATCCCAGAAAGAAACAACGGAGGTGCACCTCACCAGACTGAGTCTGGAAGCCAGAGTCCCTGGCGGGCCAGCTCAGAAAATGCTCTTGACGGAGTGAGAAAAGCTTACACTGATATTAGCACATCTTTGAAAATGGGGCCAGCATGAATCAAGGCAAATTGGAAGTGATCGAACAAGAGATGATAAGAGTGAACATCAACATTCTAGGAATCTGTGAACTAAAATGGACTGGAATGGGTGAATTTAACTCAGATGACCATTATATCTACTACTGCGGGCAGGAATCCCTCAGAAGAAATGGAGTAGCCATCATGGTCAACAAAAGAGTCCGAAATGCAGTACTTGGATGCAATCTCAAAAACGACAGAATGATCTCTGTTCGTTTCCAAGGCAAACCATTCAATATCACAGTTATCCAAGTCTATGCCCCAACCAGTAATGCTGAAGAAGCTGAAGTTGAACGGTTTTATGAAGACCTACAAGACCTTGTAGAACTAACACCCAAAAAAGATGTCCTTTTCATTATAGGGGACTGGAATGCTAAAGTAGGAAGTCAAGAAACACCTGGAGTAACAGGCAAATTTGGCCTTGGAATGCGGAATGAAGCAGGGCAAAGACTAATAGAGTTTTGCCAAGAAAATGCACTGGTC
Source organism: Oreotragus oreotragus (assembly GCA_006410675.1). Classification (NCBI taxonomy): domain Eukaryota; kingdom Metazoa; phylum Chordata; class Mammalia; order Artiodactyla; family Bovidae; genus Oreotragus; species Oreotragus oreotragus. The sequence goes on along the minus strand of SJYX01007829.1, from coordinate 156,060 downwards.
ATAGCAAACACCCTCTTCCAGCAACACAAGAGAAGACTCTACACATGGACATCACCAGATGGTCAACACCGAAATCAGATTGATTATATTCTTTGCAGCCAAAGATGGAGAAGCTCTATACAGTCAACAAAAACAAGACCAGGAGCTGACTGTGGCTCAGATCATGAACTCCTTATTTCCAAATTCAGACTTAAATTGAAGAAAGTAGGGAAAACCGCTAGACCATTCAGGTATGACCTAAATCAAATCCCTTATGATTATACAGTGGAAGTGAGAAATAGATTTAAGGGCCTAGATCTGATAGACAGAGTTCCTGATGAACTATGGAATGAGGTTCGTGACATTGTACAGGAGACAGGGATCAAGACCATCCCCATGGAAAAGAAATGCAAAAAAGCAAAATGGCTGTCTGGAGAAGCCTTACAAATAGCACTGAAAAGAAGAGAGGCGAAAAGCAAAGGAGAAAAGAAAAGATATAAGCATCTGAATGCAGAGTTCCAAAGAATAGCAAGAAGAGATAAGAAAGCCTTCTTCAGCAATCAATGCAAAGAGATAGAGGAAAACAACAGAATGGGAAAGACTAGAGATCTCTTCAAGAGAATTGGAGATACCAAGGGAACATTTCATGCAAAGATGGGCTCGATAAAGGATAGAAATGGTATGGACCTAACAGAAGCAGAAGATATTAAGAAGAGGTGGCAAGAATACACAGAAGAACTGTACAGAAAAGATCTTCACGACCCAGATAATCATGAGGATGTGATCACTAATCTAGAGCCAGACATCTTGGAATGTGAAGTCAAGTGGGCCTTAGAAAGCATCACTAAGAACAAAGCTAGTGGAGGTGATGGAATTCCCGTTGAGCTGTTTCAAATCCTGGAAGATGATGCTGTGAAAGTGCTGCACTCAATATGCCAGCAAATTTGGAAAACTCAGCAGTGGCCACAGGACTGGAAAAGGTCAGTTTTCATTCCAATTCCAAAGAAAGGCAATGCCAAAGAATGCTCAAACTACCGCACAATTGCACTCATCTCACACGCTAGTAAAGTAATGCTCAAAATTCTCCAAGCCAGGCTTCAGCAATATGTGAACCGTGAACTCCCTGATGTTCAAGCTGGTTTTAGAACAGGCAGAGGAACCAGAGATCAAATTGCCAACATCCGCTGGATCATGGAAAAAGCAAGAGAGTTCCAGAAAAACATCTATTTCTGCTTTATTGACTATGCCAAAGCCTTTGACTGTGTGGATCACAATAAACTGTGGAAAATTCTGAAAGAGATGGGAATACCAGACCACCTAACCTGCCTCTTGAGAAATCTGTATGCAGGTCAGGAAGCAACAGTTAGAACTGGACATGGAACAACAGACTGGTTCCAAATAGGAAAAGGAGTACGTCAAGGCTGTATATTGTCTCCCTGCTTATTTAACTTATATGCAGAGTACATCATGAGAAACGCTGGACTGGAAGAAACACAAGCTGGAATCAAGATTGCCGGGAGAAATATCAATAACCTCAGATATGCTGATGACACCACCCTTATGGCAGAAAGTGAGGAGGAGCTAAAAAGCCTCTTGATGAAAGTGAAGGAGGAGAGCGAAAAAGTTGGCTTAAAGCTCAACATTCAGAAAACGAAGATCATGGCATCCGGTCCCATCACTTCATGGGAAATAGATGGGGAAACAGTGGAAACAGTGTCAGACTTTATTTTTTTGGGCTCCAAAATCACTGCAGATGGTGACTGCAGCCATGAAATTAAAAGACGCTTACTCCTTGGAAGAAAAGTTATGACCAACCTGGATAGTATATTCAAAAGCAGAGACATTACTTTGCCGACTAAGGTCCGCCTAGTCAAGGCTATGGTTTTTCCTGTGGTCATGTATGGATGTGAAAGTTGGACTGTGAAGAAAGCTGAGCGCCGAAGAATCGATGCTTTTGAACTGTGGTGTTGGAGAAGACTCTTGAGAGTCCCTTGGACTGCAAGGAGATCCAACCAGTCCATTCTGAAGGAGATCAACCCTGGGATTTCTTTGGAAGGAATGATGCTAAAGCTGAAACTCCAGTACTTTGGCCATCTCATGCGAAGAATTGACTCATTGGAAAAGACTCTGATGCTGGGAGGGATTGGGGGCAGGAGGAGAAGGGGATGACCGAGGATGAGATGGCTGGATGGCATCACAGACTCGATGAACATGAGTCTGAGTGAACTCTGGGAGATGGTGATGGACAGGGAGGACTGGCATGCTGCATTTCATGGGGTCACAAAGAGTTGGACACAACTAAGCGACTGAACTGAACTGAACTGAATTCTTCTCTAAGACTACAAGTTGAGGAAACTTTCTGATGTAATGTAGGAAAATACAGGCCACCTGAACTTGGCACCCTTCCTGGTGTTACGGCCACTGCTGTTACTGTGCCTGAAACAATGAATCCTTCAGAAAAATACTTATTCCACTCAAACTCTCAACACAGCTGAATAAACTGCTTTGCTCAGCATGGTGGGAAGGTGCTTAACTCTGTTGGGTCCATCTTGATTATGGGCTACATTCCAGGTTTTTTTGCTTGTCGGACACAACTGAGCGACTTCACTTTGACTTTTCACTTTGGTGCATTGGAGAAGGAATGTTCTTGCCTGGAGAATCCCAGGGACGGGAGAGCCTGGTGGGCTGCCATCTAGGGGGTCGCACAGAGTCGGACAGGACTGAAGTGACTTACCAGCATTGCTTTTCTAAAAATGACTGTTTGGATGATTGTGAATAAGCTTTGGAGACTTTGAGTTGTCTCATCTTCCTCTGTTGCTCATGGGGTTGGGGGGCAGTCAGTTTCTGGCAGGGCCTCAGGCCTGTGGGCTCCAGGTGTCCCTGTCGTGGGGCATGGCCTTCAGCCGCGGCTGAGCTGTGGTCCGTCTGATTTGTCAGGAATGGCCTGTGGGTTCACTGAGCCCCGTCCCTGAGCACAGGCTCAGGGCGCTTGGGCCTCCACCTCTTGAACAGACTGGTGAGGACAGAGGGAAAACTCAAACTGAGTTAGTGCTTCCCTCTCCATCTGCCATGCCTCCTGGAACATTCACCTTTGTCTTCAGTCCAATTTGATGGCCACTTTCTGCTCAAGCACCTGTTTTGCTTTGTATTTGGTGACTGGCTGGCTGGTCGGTATGGAGCTTGCCGGGGTCCCGTCCTCCTGTGGGGAAGAGGCTGCACCTGCTCCTGCTCTTCAAACCACTGGTCCTTATGCCTGACCACTCTGTCATGGTCATGAGGGTGGTTAGTCCAACACAAGCCCCCCTCCCACAGCTGGGATCAGAACCCCCTGAGCAGCTTTGAGAAGCCTGGAGGCTGTGTCTACACCCCAGACCACCCACCAGAGTTTCCAGGTGTGGAACCCAAGCGTCAGTATCATTCAAAGCACCCGGTGACTTCTGTGTAACCAAACTTACTGGCAATGTTTCTTGAGCCCTTGTATGTCTCAGCATGAAACTGTGAAAGTGTTAGTGACTTAGTCATTCATGTCTAACAGCAACCCCATGGACTGTAGCCCGCCAGGCTCCTCTGTCCATGGAATTCTCCAGGCAAGAGTACTGGAGTGGGTAGCCATTCCCTTCTCCAGGGATCAAACCCAGGCCTCCCACATTGCAGGCAGATTCTTTACCTTCTGAGCCACAAGGGAAGCCTTGTATGTCTCTACTTTTCATGAATTATTTTTCTTAATTTTATGGTAGCCTCATTATTTTCATACAAGGCAACTAAGAGTCAGATGAGCAAGCATTCCAAGGCGACATGGAAATTCCAGAGCCAGGACCTGTGGCCAGTCTGAACTCAGACCCACACGTTAATGCCACGCTTCATCACGGTACATGAGGAGGGCATGCCTGCAGGAGACTGAAAGTTCAGATTTGAATGAATAGCACTCCGTCATGTTGCCATAACTTACTTGCAGTTTTCCCTGTTGTAGGAGAGTCAGGATGTGGTCAAAATTTTTACTTTATAAATTATTTTGCATAGAATATTCTGTGCCTAAAGCTAAGTAGATCTCTAATTGCTTACCCTGGACAGATTATTGGAAGTGGAATCAGGTTTTCACTAGATAGAAAGGTTTATAAATCTTGGTACACATTTCCAAGGACCCCGAGTATACACAAATGCTGGGTGCACCAGGGCTGTAGACACATCTTTCACTGGGAAATAAACAATGGGTTAATTTCCAGTACATCTTCCTTGTAATGACCTTAATCTTGCTAAACTCCACATCTACCCAGCGGGTGCTAGTGGTAAAGAAGCCACCTGCCAATGCAGGAGATGCAAGAGACCCAGGTTCGATCCCTGCGTCGGGGAAATTCCCTGGAGAAGGGAATGTCAACCCGCTCCAGTGTTCTTGCCTGGAGAATTCCATGGACAGAGGAGCCTGGCAGGCTACAGTCCGTGGGATCACAAAGAGTTGGACATGACTGAGTGACTTAGCACACACATCTGCCCATCAGCAGGTGCGTGGGCTTCCTGGTGGGGAGAAGAAGATGAGGGTTTTTCTGTGTCCATGGCGTGAACTCACCTGTCCTGGATCAGGCAGGTATGTCTGCTGAGGCTGAGTCACCCACAGCCAGGCATCCCCTTAAGCCACCTGAGCATTTCCTTGCCCTCCATGCCTTGCCACAGCCGCCTTGCCATAAATTCTTCGTCATATTTATCCTTGGACTGATTTGTGAGGGTTGATGAAGCAATAAGATGAGATTAAAAAAAAAACAAGTTCCACCCTTTCTGGACTGACTACCTCCGTGTTTGGTGGCGAAAAGCAGGAAGAGAAGGGGGACAGAAGGCAGGCGTGTGCAGGTCTGAGGTGCCCAGGGCATGATCAGAGAACTGGTTGGTGCTCTGAGTTCTTCCTTGACACATGTTTACGACAGGCAGATGACACAGCATTTATAGATATCTTCAAAGCACTGACCCAAGTAGAAAACACAGTGTAAATCAGGCAAGTTTTCAGCACACACAACTCTGCAACACAGTATCCTGAATGTTCCTTCCTTTTTTTTCCCCTTCTTATTTTTGACTGCAAGTCTTGTGGGATCTTAGCTCCCCAACCAGGGATCAAACACGGCCTCTCCTAACCTGCTCCTGCACTGACCAGACCTGCGGCCTGGAAAACGGGTGATGTTTGCTGCAAGCATGAATTTGCCCAGAAAAGGCAAGAATGAACAAGTAATAAAAACAAATGGGAGGAAAGTTGGCTGTTGTAGCTCAGATTCACGAGCTGCTAGATACTAATTAGGGAAGGGGTAGGTGCGGGTTGGGGTGGGATGAGGCTGGGGTCCATGCCTTGTTTGTGCCCCGGGTCTGCACTCAGAGTCCAGGGCAGGCGCAGTGTCTTTAGGCTCCAGGCATCTTACTGGACAAGCTCTCAATGGACTCTGCATGTTTCTGTTGTTAGCCACTGGACCACCAGAGAAGCGCCTTTCCCTTTTTTTCCTCTTTCTTTTTTATTTTTTAAATTATGAAAGTACGATAACATATTTACAGGACACTTGGAATATAAAGAACAAAGTTACATATTGTTCCACTATATATAATAATATATACTATTTTTTAAACTAGATCAATTATGATTTTTAGTTGGAGTTTAATATTAAACTCTCAAAAATGAATAGAAGAACATATCGAAAAGAAGAAGGCTATAGTAAGCCTGAAAAGCACAATGAACCAATTCAATGTAATTAAGACTGACACAATTTTCACACAACAGTAGGATACAGATTCTATTTAAGTTCCCATAGACTATAAACTACGAGACACTGGAACATATCCGGGCCTTCCCCTTTTAATTTAATTTTATTATTTACTTATAACGGGGTGTGGGCTCTCTAGCTGTGGCCCATGGGCTCTAGAATGGGTCTTAGTTGTTGTGTTGCATGTGGGATCTTAGTTCCAGGATCAGGAATCGAACTCGCGTCCCTGGCATTGGAAGGCAGATTCTTAACCCCTGGACCCAAGGGAAGTCCTTTTCTGGAGAACTCTAACACAGAATCAGCAGTTCTTCCAGTTTCTCCAAAGCAGAGCAGCGCTACACAGAACATTTAAAGTCAGGAGAAACATGCTTCTAAGTCTAAGCCTGGAAACCGCTAAAAAATCAGAGGAACCTCCTGACTCCCTGCGTGAATACAGACCAAAACTGGGTTAAAACGTGTCCCAGTAAATATTATTCTGACAGTTACTAAGGTCAGAACCAATGTCACGTCCACAGGTGTGAGGAGGTGGTGCCTTCCCCAGGTGACCAATTGAGAAGGCGCCTCTGTGGTTTTCATCGGCTTTATGGACGTATAGTTGACAAAGTGCACACTGATGTCTGTGGTGTGAGTCCTGACAGGCCTGAGTCTGGTTGTGGAACATTTGTTAAAACCTCTAGAATCTGTGTACTCTCGCTCACGCCCAGAGCTGAGTGGACACAAGCCTCCCAACCACGTCCCGAGGACACAAGCCGCCTCCTGAATGGAGGTGTTTCCTGGAGTGGCCATCAGGGTCGCTGCCCTTCAGGTTTTATTTTAGAGCTGTCTACACGGCCTCTTCTAACCTGCTCCTGCACTGACCAGACCTGCGGCCTGGAAAACGGGTGATGTTTGCTGCAAGCATGAATTTGCCCAGAAAAGGCAAGAATGAACAAGTAATAAAAACAAATGGGAGGAAAGTTGGCTGTTGTAGCTCAGATTCACGAGCTGCTAGATACTAATTAGGGAAGGGGTAGGTGCGGGTTGGGGTGGGATGAGGCTGGGGTCCATGCCTTGTTTGTGCCCCGGGTCTGCACTCAGAGTCCAGGGCAGGCGCAGTGTCTTTAGGCTCCAGGCATCTTACTGGACAAGCTCTCAATGGACTCTGCATGTTTCTGTTGTACTTTTCAGAGCAACACCATGTCACCTTTTCTAGAGAAAACACTTTATGTTGAGAACGCAAAGCAGATTTAAAGGACTTGGAGTCAATTTGGGTTTATGTCGGAAACAGACATGCCGATCTATCCCCAGTCAGATTGCTTTCTTTTCCTCTTCTTAGGGGCACACTCTGGGGAGAGGGTGACATCCTCTTCTCTCCAGAACCTACCCCCCAGCCTCCTCCTGCATCTGCATAACAGGGCTGGGCCCCCTGGGCAGCTGTGGGACACATCGCCTTTCTCTCACTTCCCAGGACGGTGCTCATCCCGTCTGTGTCCACGGGGCTGGGGGCCCGAGAGGAAGACCCAGGGCCAGGCCTCGTCGGCAGGATCCCGAGCTTGTGGGCAGTGGACTCGGGGAGAGGGAGGTTCCGCCTGGCCCCGTTTTGGGGCAACCTTGGTACCTCTGCCCGCAGCACAGCTCTGGTCCTGACCCACCGCCCAAGTGGAAGGCAGGCTGTCACCATACCTGGTGCACAGCACAGGAAGCGGGCCCTCCAGAGGGTGGGGGTCGAGGGTTTTTTCTGTTCCATCCTGAGCTGCAAACTGTCAGGGAGACGAGACGACCACAGGCCTGGTCCCTGTTACTCCTCAGGGACTTTGTGATCCTATCAGAGACAATTATCATACAGCATCAACCAGTGTCTTCATAGGTTTGGGGGACACACACTCTGCGTGGTCTGGGGGAGCCTGTGGGGCATGGCTCGTGGGGAGGGGCCTCGGGGGACAGAGGGGCCTCGGGGAACAAAGGGGCCTAGGGGACAGAGGGGTCTCAGGAGACAGATGGGCTGAAGGCGCAGTTCGTGGTGAAGGCCCAGAGGGTCCAGCCTGGGTGCAGGACAGGCGTTGAGCCTGAGTGAGACAGAGGGAGGACCACCTGCCAGACCAAGGCTGGGGCAGTGTGGTTGTAAGGCAGAGCCCCTGGCTCCCCGTCTGGGAGGCATTCTCTCCCGATCTCGGGCCCCTCTGTGGGGCTGAGGCCTGGATCCTGGCACCCATCCTCACACAAAACAAAAGTGAGAGTCTCCTTCTCCAGCCCCGATGCAGTTAGGGATCTGGGTCCAGTTTGTGAATGCTGGGGCCTAGGTAAGGGGGAGCCCCTCTGAGCACCAGCAGCCAAGGTCTGGTGGGGGTAAATGTTAGTCGCTCAGTTGTGCCTGACTCTTTGTGACCCCATGGACTGCAGCCCACCAGGCTCCTCTGTCCATGAGATTTTCCAGGCAAGGAAAATCTCACTGGAGTGCGTTGCCATTTCCTTCTCCAGGGGATCTTCCCAACCCAGGGTTTTAACCTGGGTCTCCTGCACTGCAGGCAGATTCTTTACTGACTGAGCTTCAAGGGAAGCCTGGCAGGGGTTGGGGGAGTGCCCTTTCACTGGGGAGCCCAGGACAGGCCTGCGGCTGGGAGGGGGAGGGGAGGCGGGCGCTCCTGCAGGTCCCTACAGGGTGACTTGGCCAGAGCCAGGAGAGCAACTGTGGCTTCCGGGCCCGATGGAGGCAGAAGAGCGACTTTGGGGCTGGAAGCATCCAGATCAAAGGTGACATGCAGCCTCCTCCGGGCCTTGGCATGGCTCTGGGACTCACCCCTGTACCCGAGCCCATCTCTCCAGCCCTGATTAAATTGCACTGAAAGCCACTGATGTCCCTCAACCACCTCTTCCCGCTGCAGTTGGTGCGGGCACTGCTCTGGAGCTGAGCCCTGACTCAATCTAATCCTGGCCTTGCACACAGATGGCAGTGAGATTCACAGCAACCCAGTATGCGTCAGGAGAGAGAAGGAGGCTTTATGAGGATGCTGCCAGTGGAATCCTTCCTGAGAGCTGAGACCTCGCAAAACTGGGCCAGAACCAGGGCCACCCTGCCGGCCCTTGACACGTGACCTGGAGGGTCTGTAGAATCGGCACAGTGACCCCCCACTTGCGGTTTCTCATGGCTGGTTTGGTGCCAAGACAATTAAATGCTTCCCAAAAGGCAAGCTTCTAGGAGAGAGGGAAGATGAACCCCACCTGGTAACTCGTCCTGTCTTACATGTTGAATGCAGCCCCTGAAGGAAGACGCTTCTCTCGCTCTCCCATCATCAGAGTCTGTGTCACTCTGGCTGAGACTCTGGCTTGGGGAGCAGTCGAATTCCAAACACAAGAGGAGAGTCTGGCTTCATCCTGCCTCCGTGCTGCCCAGCGAGCGAGCCTCTGGCCTAAGAAGGAGAGGAGAGCGTGAGGGCAGACGAGCGCTATATGCGTCCCCAGCACATGGCTACCGGACGTGAGACACTTCATATCCACGAACGTGTATAATATCTGGCCCTTTCCTGACTTCTGCTTAGAATAACGTTTCCAAGGCTCACCCATGTGTGTCAGTGCCTCATTCCTTTTTGTGGCCTAATATTCCACTGTGCAGAGGGGTCATGTTTTATTTGTTCATCAGCTAATGGTCATTTGAGTTGTTTCCACTTTCAGATAACAGCGGTTTTTAAAACCATACAAAATACAGTTTCTCCGCACAGTAAACTTGCAAGGTTGGAGCCTGGGCTCAAGGGGGGGTGCTGACTGGACCGCATGCCCACTCCTCCCTGTGGTCTCAGGTCTCGTCAGTGCCAGCCTGCAGGGATCTTGTCCAAGGAACACTGCACACACTCGGAAGTCAGCCTCACTTTTCCTAACATACTTGTCAATTTCCTTTACAGTCTACACCGAGAAGACCCATCCTGACAGGCCACATCTAGCTTTAGCTGGGTCTCCTAAAGAAAGAGAAGGGGCTTCCCTGGTGACTCAGATGGCAAAAAATCTGCCAGCAGTGCAGGAGATGTGGGTTTGATCCCTGGGTCGGGAAGATGCCCTGGAGAAGGTAATGGCTGCCCACTCCAGTATTCTTGCCTGGAGAACTCCAAGGACAGAGGAGCCTGGTGGACTATAATCCATAAGACTGCAAAGAGTCGCAACTGGGTCTAGTAATTTTTTTTTAAAGCCATGACTCAATGTTGCCTCGTTGTGCAGCATTTTTCTAATTTGATAAATTGGACTTTGTTGTGTGATCAGATAGTGAGATAGAAAATATTGATTTTGGTTACAGGCTACAGCTGCATCTTGGAACCATCTTCACACCAGGTGTGCAGGAGGCAAAGCACTGATTTAACATCAGTTTAGGGCAAGCCCGCCCCTCCACCAAGACATGATGAGGTTTGTCAGTCTTCCAGGGGTCCCTGTAGACCCTCCAGGCGATCTCCTGTTTCTCCAGCTTCACTACCGCTGTTGGGCCCCAGTAGAGAAAAACTGTGACTCCCAAACTTTGGCAAAGTGAAGGGAAGGTCACGGTGGGTGTCAACCTCGATCTACTGGAAAAAGGAAAACAGAGGTGGTTGTGTTCTGTGGGAGGCGAGGCTCCTGCGCAGTGTCTCCTGTTTTCAAAGCAGGAACGCGTCCACAGCTAATATTTGGATGGGCCCACAGGCGTGCCTCCCACCCGTCGAGGCTTCAGCCAGTCCCAGCAGAGACAAAGGGCTCTTGCTGGGCACCTGGGGAAAGGGGCTGGCAGTGCCTCCTCGTGCTCATCTCGTTTCAGGTGGAGTCTTGCAAAGGGAGCAGTTCAGAGTAGAGCAGGGTGTGGGGTGTCAGCTCTGAGACCCTCTGTCTCTCCACCCAGGACAGCTGGTTCCTCCAGGCTCGGCCAAGGACAACACTGGCCCAGGAGCCTGGGCCACGTAGAGCTTCACCGCAGAGAGGGCGGAGGGAGCAAACAGAGCCCACTTGGTCTGGCCACCTCTTAACCGGCTCTTCTGGGACCTCACCCAGGGTGGCAATGATCCTGGCAGCGGCGGGCCAGGACTGAGCTCTGGCCACCTCCTGCCCACAGACAGTGGAGGGTCAGGGTGGGGAAAGCACGCCTGCCCGAGGCTCGCCTGGTGGGGGCATGGCCAGCACAGAGGTGACCCCATCACCCCAGGTGATGAACTATGTACAGGGAGGGGAGGTGAGCACCGCAGGAGTGACATGGGCGGGTTTTAAGGACAGGAAGTCACCCTGGGACAGCATGGGGGTTGGGGAGGGAGAGGTAGCACCTGAAGTCAAAAGAGCAGGACAGGCAAGGGCCTCAGGCAGTGAGGGGTGGTCTTGAGATGCTTGAGCGTGAGTGAGCCTGCCCATGTGTGTGTGTGGCTAATCAAGTGATCGGTCAGCAATCTGCAAAGTCCTGTGGACATTCCCCTATGGACACTCATCAATTTAATAAGTTATTTTAAGATTGTCAGTCTTCGCACTAGATTGTAAAAGTGATCTCTATTTGATCAACCTTAAAAAGACTTGAATAACTGGAGAGCTGTATTACTTTGCTGATAAAGGTCCTTATAGTCAAAGCTATGGTTTTTCCAGTAGTTATGTATGGATGTGAGAGCTGGACCATGAAGAAGGCTGCACCAAAGAATTGATGCTTTTGAACTATGGTGTTGGAGAAGACTCTTGAGAGTCCCTTGGACTGCAAGGAGGTCCAACCAGTCAATCCTAAAGGAAATCAACCCTGAATATTCATTGGAAGGACTGATGCTGAAGCTCCAATACTTTGGCTACCTGATGCAAAGACCCAACTCATTAGAAAAGACCCTGATACTGGGAAGGACTGAAGGCAGGAGGAGAAGGGGACGACAGAGGATGAGATGGTTGGATGACATCACTGACTCAATGGACTGAGTTTGAGCAAGCTCCAGGAGATTGCAAAGGACAAGGAAGGGAAGCCTGGTGTGCTACAGTTCACGGGGTCGCAAAGAGTCAGACATGACTGAATGACTGAACAGCAACAATTCCAACTGAATTCCAACAATCCCAACAATTCCTAACTGAAAAAACTTTGTTGTTTAGTCGCTCAGTCATGTACAACTCTTTGCAACCCTGTGAACTGTAGCCCATCAGGTTCCTCTGTACATGGTATTTTCCAGGCAAGAAAACTGGAGTGGATTGCCATGCCCTCCTCCATGGGATCTTCCTGACCCAGGTATTGAACCCACATCTCCCACATTGCAGGCAGATTCTTTACAGCTGAGCCACCTGGGAAGCCAGTGGCTAGATGAAAAAACTTTGCAAAAACAGAGACATTCCACATTAAACTATGGAAGTTTAATGTATTCCCAATGGGAAGCTTTTGAAATGTGAATCTAGATTTAAATTCCATCAAAAATGTAAATGAAGAATCATATTTTCAATCACATATTAAAACTGTCATAATAAAATAGATGGTGCTCATGCACACACATGTAGAAATAGTTAGATCAACAGACCAGAAGAGGAAATTTTGAAACAAAATTAGGTGTACATTATAATTCAGTTATTATAGTGGATCACACTGTTGGTGATGTTGGAATAAGTAGCTTGTCATTTGAAAAACAATTCACCCAAATGGTTTGGCGCATGTATGGTCCACGTGTTCTCAACACATAACAACATGTTTGTGAGTTCATCAGCCAGCTCCGTGGTCCTGTGTGGCCAGGGGACATCAGTGCAGAGGAGGGAGCAACAGGTCCCCCACCTGTCCAGCCACTAAACATGCCCAGGCTCCTGCCTTTTCCAGCCCAGGATCCTGTCCAGGAAGACTTGTGTCACCTCCAGGGCAGTCTGTTCTCTGAAAGACTCCTGTTTGAGCATGTGGGGGTACAGTGGATAGTGTCCACCCTCTAACATCTGGATTTACATCTGGGGAGAGTCTGGTCCTTCTCCCATTGAGGGACAAGCCCATCAAGCAACTTACAGTAAATTCACTAGTGGGCTTTCTGGGGAAGCTTTCAAAGTGAAGGATTGCAAAGAAATTTATTAGGTACATTCAACAATATAATTTTAAACAAATCCACTGAGATTACTTGAGTGCCCAGAAAGGAGGCAGAAAAGGACTGGAATTGATAAGAAGCTGATGAGAGGGCTGCCGAGGGGGAGCAGGTGATGGTTTACAACAGCGTGAGTGCACTTAACGCCCTGAGCTGGTTACACACTTGTTGGTTACAGATTCATAAACTGAAAGTTCTCAGGGACAATGGGGTCCAGTGATGGCAGGTGTCTCACCCATGTCCAGTCCCCAAGAGACGTCACCCCTCCATGGCACCCGGCCATGACTCAGCGGCCTTCTCAGCTGCCCCCTTCAACCATAAAGCAGTTAAGATGTTTGGTTTTGTGTAACTTTACCACATTAACGAAGGAGGAGAAGGAGCCAATGGACAAGAGTTTGAGCAAATTCCAGGAGCTGGTGAAGCTGTAATCCATGGGGTCACAAAGAGTTGGACACAACTGAATGAGTGAACAAGTCAAACCAAGGCTGAAACTCAGATCTAACTCTAATATGTTTTTACTGTGAATGCTGTTGTTTCCAGGGATGTTACCACAAAGCCTTCGCAGATTCTAATAGGTAGTTTGTCCAAGTGACAGTCACTCCTGGGGACCAAGCATCGCTTTGGCCTACAAAGTGGTCAGTTAGCATCAATGATGTGCTCAGTAGATGTTCCCTCACAAGCTGTGGTGTGAAAGGAAAAAAAGTCAAACGAGGTAGGTTGTTGTTGGATTTGGTCCCCAAACTCCTGATCGGAGTCGAGTTTTGATGGCGTGGAGCCTCGGGTTGGTGACAGGAACAAACCCAGGCCCTTCTCTGGAGCAGCCACAAATCATCACCGCAGCCCGGATGAAGGGTCCAGGGGAGAGCAGTGAGAACTGCCAAGCAGTGCTAAGGCAGGGCATACACGGAATTAGCTGGAACCCGTTTTTCTGGGAGGGGAAACCATGGGTGAGCTAAGTGACCCAAATATACGCCTGGACCTACCCATGACCCAGGGATGATAATTCTACCTCTTATGACTCAAATCCTCTCCCTATAAAATGGGACAAATAGTACCGCACTCCTTTTACATCCTAGAGATGGTGGGAGAACTCATAGAAGCTGTCTTAACCCGGAACCCTGGTCCGGCCTCAAGTACAGTCCTGAGTCTTTATTTCTTACACCCTAGGGCTACAGGCGGGGAAGGCAATGGCACCCCACCCCAGTACTCTTGCCTGGAAAATCCAATGGACGGAGTAGCCTGGTGGGCTGCAGTCCATGGGGTCGCTAACAGTTGGACAGACTGAGCGACTTCACTTTCACTTTTCTCTTTCATGCATTGGAGAAGGAAATGGCAACCCACTCCAGTATTCTTGCCTGGAGAATCCCAGGGATGGGGTAGCCTGGTGGGCTGCCGTCTATGGGGTCACACAGAGTCGGACACAACTGAAGTGACTTAGCAGCAGCAGCAGCAGGGCCACAGGGGAGGAAGGTTTCCCACATAAAGCACGGAAATCACCCAGCATGGTCTGAGTTATTTCTAAAATTCAGTTTCTGCCAAGTTCGAGCACCCTTGTTGGTTATAGATTCATAAACTGCAAGGTCTCAGGGGCGATGGGATCCAGGGATGGCAGGTGTCAGCCCAGTGTCCAGTCCCCAGGGGATGTCACCCCTCCTTGGACGGCGCCATGCCACGCCTCCGCGGCCTTCTCAGCCGCCCCTCCATCAGCACGGTGGACTGCAGCTGGGGTTGGCGCGCAGCTGCAGACCTGTGACCCGTCCCTGACCCAATCCAACCCTTTCCTTTAGAGAAGCGGACGCCCGGAGAGACGACGTGGTGAAGCCGGGACGCAGCCAGGAACTCACCGCGGGTCAGAGGCAGGGCCTGCACCAGAGTCCAGGCCTCTGACCTTCGAGTTCATGTTTGTGTCATCGTCCTGCTCATGCCTGCAGGACTAATGAGACCCACTGCACTGATCATGTATCCAGTGAGCAGGTTTGAGAGCCCGTCGTGTACCAGGCACTGTGCCCTCAGCCAGCCAGGAAGCGGCTCACAGACCACTGACCCTTAGTCCACTCAGCCTGGACTGGATCAGAATTCAACCAGAGAGAGAGTGGGGGCAGGGGGAGAGGGAGGGAGGGAAGAAGGGAGGGAGGTGGTGGTGGGGGGACAGATATTACGGCTTTACTTTTTCTAGAGATTTAAAACTTCTTAAAGGGAAGTTTGCAAAGTTAATAGCATTACTAGTAAGATAACTGGTGATTATGCCCCACTACTGGCAGTCTTGTTTGTGAGTTTTGCGTTTCTCCTGTGCTATTCCTGATCACTGAGCTGTGAGAATCTGTATTTAGAACAGGACTATACACAGTTTAGATGAAAAAAACTATTAGGGCAGGAAATTCAACACATTGTTTTAAGTCTCATATCATAGTTTAGGAGAGAAAAAAGATCTAACGTCATAGTTCTCAGCTACATTGACATTGTCCACCTTGAATAAAATGTGAGTTGAAGGTCACCTGTATAACAGAAGGGACAGCACTGGACTCAGTTTCAGAAGCCCAGGTTCTGGTTCTATTTTCCCCAGGTAGGTTGTGACACTGCATGAATCAGCCCCACCCTGCTGACCCTCTGTCCCCATTTGCAGAGTGACTTAGTGCCCTGCCTGGCCAGCAAGGCTGTTATTAGGATTAGTCACAATAATAACAGCAGCACTGCTATTGTGACTTACCTTCAGCAACACTCTTTCACAACAACTCTGAGAGGTGGGTGGGGTAGTTATAATTAGCCCCAGTTAAAGATGAGACATCCAAGGCTCAGAGAAGTGAAGTGACTTGCTCCCAGTCACCCACTGAGAAAGTGGCCAGGGTCGGGGGAGCATCTGCTTCCCACTCACTTCTCCAGGGAAGGCTGCTGTGGTCAGAACACACACACTCTGTCCTGGGCACGTGGACGTGCAAGCTGGCTCCTGGCAGGGTTTCTAGGTGTGGAAATCAGGGCAAAGTATTTGCCATGAGCAGTATCTCTGCTTGACTTTGTGTGCTCCAGGCTGGTCTACTGTCCTGCCAGCTCAGGACTGTCTCCACCTGTGGCCTGCTTGTTTCCCTCTGAATGGCACGGTCCACACACACACACACACACACACACACACACTTGTACACATGTGTGCACATGCACGCATATGTACTCACGCACACACACACACATGTACACACAGTCTTGCACAGGCACATGCCACCTACTGCAAACATGACTCCCAGTGGAAGGATCCTGGATCAGCCCCTCAGTAATCGGGTTGTTTGTTCTTGCTGAGTTTCTATCTCAGGAATTTACCATCAGTATTTATGCTGAATGTGTTAAAAAGCTCTGATTCTAGGGTCTGGTCCCTGCTGTCGTGGAGAAGGAGGAGACCAGGAAGGTGAGTCCCTGTTCAAGAAAAGGCCCAGGAGGAGTCTTGTATTGATGGGACATCCAGTGCCCCACACCCCACCCCCCGGGCTGTCAGAAAGCCCGCTCCCTGGGGCTTGGCAGCAAAGGGCTGTCCCCCTCCCACAGCTGACAGTCCACTCAGCTGCGAAATCTGGTCCCCAATTCCAGACCAGGGACCCAGTGGAGAAGCAGCCTGTGGGTCTGGGCTAGGGAGAAGGCTGCAGGCACAGGGGTGTCCTCACTCAGGCCAACGTCCATCCAGTGAGGGGCAGCCGCCCCTGGGGCAAGCGGGGAGCCTCCACTGGGGCTGCACAAGACCTGCCGCTCCTGTCCAGGGTGGGGTCCCCTGCATTGCCAAAGGGAGGCTGAGCTGGGACACAGTCACTGTCACTCGGGGTATGGGAAGATGAGGAGCCCCCGGGGAAGCTGGTGGAGGCTGTCAGGACCAGGATCCCAGACAGGTGCAGGGAGGCACACTGGCATCCCTGAGTTTTCTGTCTATAAAAATAATACGGACTCTCCTTCCAGAAAAGGTTCAACTTTTCTCTCTTAGGTCCCTTCCCCTCATCCTTCTCCCTGCCTGGGATCTGGGTGCAGATTTAGGCTGCAGTCAATTCTCCTTCATGTCAAGTCCTGAATGAGCCCTCCAGGTCAGCACAAGTGGGTTTGGGCCTGGAAGTTCCTGCCTCTCTCAGCTCTGTGGTTCTCCTTAGAGAACTCAAAGGTCCTCCGTCTCCAGGACCTTGTCCACTTTGATTGTGTGTGTGGAGAGGCTTGCCTGCCCCCCAAACCTCCGAGGTGCAAATACAAGCACCACCTGTGCTCACATCCTGGTCGTTCAACTCAACAAGTAAATGTAGATCCCCCACAACTGTTTCACTCAAGAAAATCAATTAATAAGAATATGAAGTAAACAAAACAGTCAAAATGGGGAAAAATTACAGAAAGAGATTAAAATGGAGCTTGTAGACATAAGGAAACACACTGAGGATCAAAACCTGTTAACTCACAGATGGTCAGAAAAGCAAGAGACAGAGCTGGACACTGATGGATGTGGATACCCAAGAAAGTTGGTCTGACATCACCTTAGAAGATGAGAAAGATGAGAAAATTAAACTGAAAAGAAGCGAGTAGATGTGAGTAACAAGGACGGCCAACATGGGACCCAAGGTGGGGAAACTCAGGAAATACAACAGAGACTGCATCCAAAAGCTGTGACTCGAGAGCATTGTCCAGAGAAAGAAAAGGAACAGAACTTTGAGTCAAAAGAGCCACATTTCAGGAAATTTCCATGCTGGTGGTGGTGGTTTAGTCACTAAGTCATGTCTGACTCTATACAACACACGAAACATGTAGTTAAGCTATCAAACTTTAAGGCAAAGAACGGAGTCTTCAGACATGGGGCAGAAACATCAAAACACACAAGCCCCTCCCCCTCAGTTCAGTGTGATCCCTGACTTCCCCATGGCATGGCTCACAGATGCAGGGACAGCAGCGGGCATGCGAGGAAACCGAGGGGGCCCTGGGCTGGCCTGAAGTCCGAGGAAGAGGTTGGGCAATCAGGAGAGGAGACCAAGGGCTGAGGCGCTGGGCTCCAGAGCCCTCGTGAGCTAAGACAGAGCGGTGCTGGGGCCACAAGCTGTGGAGGCCACACCTCTGCACAAATAAGAACAGGAAGGACAAAAATGGTGGGGGGATGGGACAGGGGAAACATGAAAGGACCTACATGGTCTCTTGAAGCTGAGTCAACAAAATCTCAAAACCTGAAGCACATACTTTGGACAACCAGCAATACTGACCCACCGTTCCAGTTCTCACAGCTTCTCCGTTTAAACTAAGAGTGAGGACTTCCTTGGTGGTCCGGCGGTTGAGACTGTGCTCCCAATGCAGGGGGCACCCACATATGCCACAACCAAGACCCGGCTCAGCCAAATAAATAAATATTTCTAAAACCAAAACAACAACAATAACAGGAACAAAACCAAGGGTGATTTTTAGGAAATAGTATTTCTTGCAGTAAGTTCTGAATTTCAAAAATCCTTCAGTTTAATTTTCTTCTATTAAATTCAAGTAAAAATAAATTTAATAGCTTTAGTAATAATGACATTTCAGCATGACTGAATTTTTATGGAAGGATTTCTTTCCTTCTATGGAGGGGCGGCGGTGAGGAGATATCTCGTCCAAGGTAAGAGAAACCCAAGTAAGATGGTAGATGTTGCAAGAGGGCATCAGAGGGCAGACACACTGAAACCATAATCACAGAAAACTAGTCAATCTAATCACACAGATCATAGCCTGGTCTAACTCAATGAAGCTAAGCCATGCCCTGTGGGGCCACCCAAGACAGGCGGGTCATGGTGGAGAGGTCTGACAGAATGCGGTCCACTGGAGAAGGGAATGGCAAACCACTTCAGTATTCTTGCCTTGAGAACCCCATGAACAGTATGAAAAGGCAAAATGATAGGATACTGAAAGAGGAACTCCCCAGGTCAGTAGGTGCCAAATATGCTACTGAAGATCAGTGGAGAAATACCTCCAGAAAGAATGAAGGGATGGCGCCAAAGCAAAAACAATACCCAGCTGTGGATGTGACTGGTGATAGAAGAAGACTCCTGAGAGTCCCTTAGATGCAAGGAGATCCAACCAGTCCATTCTGAAGGAGATCAGCCCTGGGTGTTTTTTGGAGGAAATGATGCTAAAGCTGAAGCTCCAGTACTTTGGCCACCTCATGCGAAGAGTTGACTCATTGGAAAAGACTCTGATGCTGGGAGGGATTGGGGGCAGGAGGAGAGGGGGACGACAGAGGATGAGATGGCTGGATGGCATCACTGACTCAATGGACGTGAGTCTAAGTGAACTCCGGGAGATGGTGATGGACAGGGAGGCCTGGCGTGCTGTGATTCATGGGGTCGCAGGGAGTTGGACATGACTGAGCGACTGAACTGAACTGAACTGTCCTTCTGTCTTCACCTCTGCCAGGGGAGATGTCCTGTTTAATGTTCACAGGCGGTTAACCCAGTTGTCTTTGGGAGTGGAGCTCTGAACACCACTACTCTTCTGTCCTGTGTTTTTCTACTTCATATCAAAAACCTGGGGCTTCCCAGGTGGCGCTAGCGGTGAAGAACACATCTGCCAAGGTAAGAGACCTAGGTTCTATCCCTGGATCAGGAAGACCCCCTGGAAGAAGAAATGGCAACCTACTCCTGTATTCTTGCCTGGAGAACCCCATGGACAGAGGAGCCTGGTGGGCTCCATGCGTTGCAGAGTTGGACACAACTGAGTGACTAAGCACACATGCTAGGATCTAAGATCTAAGGATCATGAATACAAGTAGCCAGCTTGTATCTGGGGTTTGGAAAAAAAGAAAGAGTCCTTTGCACCTAAACCAGTTAGTAGTGGCTCAGATGGTCTGGGTTCAGTTCCTGGATCTGGAAGATCCTCTGGAGAAGGGAAAGGCTATCCACTCCAGTACCCTGGCCTGGAGAATTCCATGGACAGTCCATGGGGTCTCAAAGAGTCGGACGCAACTGAGCAACTTTCACTCACTCACTCACTCATGTTTGACAGGATTGTTAGAAAAGTCAAAAGAATGTGTCATCGCCAGCCAGGACTTCAGCGCGCTGTCCTCAACAGCAGCACTGGCATGGTGCCGTGTGAGCAAGTGCCTTAAAGTCCTGTGTCCACTGGCTGGGGATGGTGTCAGGAGGGAGGAGCTGGCTCCCCTACTTGGGACCGGTCCTGGGGGGGCTCCTGCGAGGTGGGGATACTGCTGCTGGGGGTTGTTTCTCACCCTTAGCGCCACCCAGGAAGTGCTAGAGGAACGCGTCTGCCTCTCCAAGGCTGCTTCCAAGGTTCCAAGCTTCATTCACCCCAGAGCTAAGGTAAGAAGATTGACACAACCCAACACGACATGACAGACAACCGCCATCTCACTAACAGAGCCCGCTGACTGACGTTATTGACTGCCAGTGGGCTTGTGCTAGTTCTGTGTTTCCCGTGTGTCACTGTGGGTGTTGATTCATCACTTTCCTGGTTTTCAGTACTTTGTGGTCATGTGTATAAAAGGGGGCCTAATGTTTGGTTTTTCTACTTGGAAAGCGGGGCAGTAGATTTCACTTCTTACAAGGACCCAGGGAGAGCAAACATCAGGGAAGCAGTCACCAGTTAACGGAGAGGCAGGAGCTGAGTTTGCTGAGGTGTGAGGGATGACCAGAGAAGATGAGTCGGCGTGTAATAAGAAGGTGTCTGATGACGCCAAGGCGGCGTCCCATTTTTTTTTGAGCATTGGGAATAAAATGCGCACTGTAGAGAAGTGGCTGCAGAGGGTTTGAGAGTCTTTGGCCTGTTACTTCTGTGTGTTTTTGTAATAATCATGGACTCGGCTCTGACGTTGCCGCTTACATAACCTTCACAAACAACGAGCAGCCATGAAAGCAACCTTGTGTGTGGCCCGACGCACTTTCCTGCTGGGATTCCTTGTCCTGAGAGCATAAGCTGTTCCCCAGAGAGAATGTCACCGGTGGGGAACAGTCCAACATCCTACGGGGGCCAGTTCTCTTAAAAAAAAAAACAAAGAGAAAAAGAAAGCATTTAGAAACATTACTATGAAGATAACCGTCATCTGCTCTTTTAAAGATGAGAAAAATGACAGCCCCGTGAAGGGAAGTAGCGCCCTTTTAGGTAACGCTCTGGCATCCCAGGAGTGTGAATCCCTCACCTGTTGAAATATTTTCATTGTTGCTGTTCAGTTGCTCAATCGTGTCCAGCTCTTTGCAACCCCACGGCCTGCCACATGTCAGGCTCCCCTGTCCTCCACTACCTCCCAGAGTTTGCTTAAATTCACGTCTGTTGAGTCACTGATATTATCCAACCATCTCATCCTCCATCACCCCCTTCTCCTTTTGCCCTCAATCTTTCCCAAGTTTTGCGTTTTCATTAGTCTAAGTGATACTTGAATATGTAAGGTTCCATCTAGTGTTTCGTGTCTTTAGTGAATGATTCATTTAGAAAAGGCAAAGAAAGTCTTGAAGAGCACTGTTTATGAGTTCCTGCTTTGGGAGTGGGTTGGCTCTGAGGTCATCTGGATTAAAGTCTGCATCAGCTTTCACATCAGAGTCTGGAGACTGCCTCCCCTGGCACTTCTCTCCCGAGTCCTCATGCAGTCACCTCTCCTGTCTGCCTGAGAATGTCACTAGCAGCCCCCTCCCCACCCAATGTGGTCCTGTTCCACCACCCAGGGCAGTGGGACTTGGGCCACTGCCAGTGTTCTAACCAGATCCAGCCAGGAACCAGGGGTCCCAGCAGACGGATACAGGTGGGAGGCAGGTGGGAGATGTCACGAAAGGTTCCCCCGCCACCTGTTTCTCCACCAAGTCACCAAATCACTGCAGCCGCCCAGTCCAGACAGAAAGCAAACTCCTTCACGCCAGGCTCTCAGCAGTGACTGAAGTCACTGATCAGAGATGCAGATCCCTGCTGTCGCCCCCAGAATCACGAGCACCTGGGGAGTCCTGCTGGGGAGTCTGCTGAGAGGGCTGGCTCCGGTCCCACACCCCTCGAGGCAGGGCATCAACCAACACTGCACGGGTGAGGCCCTCGCCCTCAGAGAAAATGCTTGTGGTTGGGGCATTTTAAGAACTTCTTTACAAAAAGGAGGGAAAGGAAACTGTGCTGCTTTCTATTAAAAAAAAAAAAAAAATTGAAAACTCTTCTTGTTTTGCTCTGGAGTGAAATGAAGACAAATAATTGGACCTTTCGTTTTCTTTGTCTCAATTGTCCATTTTTGTAAGAAAGTGAATATAAGCAAAACACAAATGGCTGTAGAAAATTCTGCCTGACTTGGCAATATCTTTAAAAGTAAATAAGTGCTGGAACCAGGGAATCCCCAGCGACACACACCACACCCAGTGAGGGCTGTGAGCCATCACTCAACCTCAGGACCCCTCCAGCCACACGTTAAGATCAGCCTTTGTTTTACCTATTCTTTGCTTTCACATCTTTTCTTTTTTCTTTTTTAACAGCTCTATTGAGATTAACTTACATACAAAACAATTGAAAGTTCACAGTACAGTAGTTTTGGAAAAATTACATTATCAACTTTTAACATTGTAAATAAACATATAAAAGATGCTATTTAACCATTTTTAGGTGTACAACTCAGTAAGTGGCTTTAAATGCATTCACAATGTTTACAACCAGCACCGTTATCTATTTCCAGGTCATTTCCATCACCCCAAAAAGACAGTGCAACCTTGAAACACCGACTCCCAGCTCCCTGCACCTGGCCCCTGCAGCCAGCCTGCGCTTTCAGTCTCTGAGACACTGCCCGCTGCAGGGTTGGTGTAAGTGGACTCGTGCAGGATAGTCTTCTTGTGTCTGGGTGGTCTCACTGGGCCTGTCCTCCAGCCTCCTCCCCTTGCAGGGTCGGCTGCCCGTTGCTCGGTGCACGTGTGCCGTGTATACTCCGCTCTGTGCATGTGCCCCGCTCAGTGCATATGCTTAGGGTATACCCACATCTGTAGTGGACACTTGGCTTGTTCCCATCGCTGTCATAGCGAAGGATGCTGCTGCGGATGCTGCGGACAGTCACGTACAAGCATCTTCTGAGCTCCGGTTTTCCGTTCTTTTAGGTATATCCCCGGGGATGGGGTCGCTGGAACACGTGCTCAGCTTGTTTAACTTTCTGAAGAGCCACTGAGCAGTTTTCCACAGTGACTGCATCATTTCACATTCTGGTACACACCAGCGGTATACAAGGGCTCCAATTTTTCCACATCCTAAAAAAAAAAATTATAACCATCATAATGGGTGTGAGGTGATATCTCATTGTGGTCTTTAAAAACTTCTTCTTTTGTATTGAGATACAGCCGATTAACAATGTTATGATAGTTTCAAGTGAACATCACAGGGACTCAACCATACATGTGAATGTATTCATTATCCCCTAAACATCCCTTCCATCAAGGCTGACACATAACATTGAGCAGAGTTCTCTGTGCTATAAGTAGGTCCTTCTTGCTTATCCATTTTAAATATAGCAGTGTGTACATGTCCATCCTAAACTCCCTAACTGTCTCTCCTTGTATTTACCATCTTCCCCACCAGCAGTCATAAATTCATTCTCTAAGTCTGTGAGTCTCTTTCTGTTTTCTAAGTAAGTTCATCTGTATCTTTTCTTTATAGAATCCACATATAAGGAATGTCATTTAATATTTCTCCTTCTCTGTTGACTTACTTCACTCAGTATGACACTCTCTAGGTTCATTGCGGTTTTGATTTGTGTTTCTTTAACAACTGGTGACATTGGGCACCTTTTCATGTGTAATACCTACTTAGCATCTGTATATCTTTGGGTATACATCTATTTGAGTTCTATGCTCATTTTCAAATTGGTTTTTCTTTCATTGTTGAGTCATAGTACTTCTTTATATATTCTGTATTTTTAAGCCCTTGAAAGAAAATGTTAGTTGCTCAGTCATGTCCAACTCTTTGCAACCCCATAGACTGTAGCCTGCCAGGCTCCTCTGTCCATGGAATTTCCCAGGCAAGAATACTGGAGTGGGTTGCCATTCCCTTCTCCAGGGGATCTTCCTGACCCAGGGATAAAACCCAGATCTCCTGCGTTGCAGGGAGATTCTTTAGTGCCTGGACCATCAGGGAAGCCCCGTTTAATCCATCCCTTACTAGATATACAATTTCCAAATATTTTCTCCTATTCAGTAGGGTGTTTTTTTGAGTAACATCCTTTGATGTATTTTAAACCTTCACATGTCAGTCAGTAGCTCAGTAAATTCCACCTCACTACCAGCCATAGCAGAGTGACTATGAGAAGAAATATAGGGTCATTGAGATTTGCCCTGTCTCTGAAATTACTGATGGAGTTCACAAACTCCTCAGTGCACAAGAAGTCTTGGAAGAATGGCTTATACTTCTTATCAGCCTGGCATCAGAATGAAGTACCTGTCATCAGAATGAAGTGCCTGTCTTATGTCCCAGATCAACTTTTCAGCCTTCACTCCACTGAATTCTCAAGCTAGGCTCATAGGGGATCCATGACAAAGGGAAAACAGTTTTGATGCTTAAAAATGATCATTTAAAATAAAGAAGTGCTTTCATTCTTTTTCTTGCATTGTTTCCTCCTGCTTTTTGCAGACTCTCCCGCCCACTTGCTGGTGGTTTTTGTTTTTAGGTTTAACCCTTGATACTAAACCTAGTATTTTTCTTTTCCTTTTATTCTCTCTCTTTTTTTTCCCCTCCCACTGGGATTTCCATTAAAACTTATAAAGGTGATACTGCTTTAAAACGTATGTCCATAACAGTAGAACTCAGAGGAGAAATCATTTTCAGATGACTTCTGACTTTCGATTTTTTTTAAAGGAGTTTGTAAACCACATTATTTATTTTAATTCACACTGGGATAAACCTTAGTGAACCTCCCTCAAACTGAGGATCTAGTAGTAATATGGTGTGTCCACTCTTTCAAATGCCTTTATCCTTTACCATCAAATAAATCTTAGATATTTTCACATGGAGGAGTCAAAGGCCAAAATCCTTATATTGAAACTGCAGAGAATAAATCACTGGAATAACTTCGTGGTAAGAATCAAATGGTCAACTGGAACAGAGATAAACCTGGATTTAAGACGCCTCACCTGTCATCACGCCTTGCCCAGGTTATTATAGTAATTAGGCCAAAAACAGACCAGCATGGAAGCCTATCTCAGCCAACATCAAGACTAACTTCATCCCTAAGTCTGTAGCCAGGCAACAGGGTGTGGGCTGAGGGGTGGGGGTGGGAGCTCTCCGGACATAAGCGGAGAGGCAGTGACAATGAGATGCTCTCGCCCGCAAGCTGGTCCCCAGGCACCGACCACCAGCGACCTTTCAGCCCCCTCCACTCCTGTCTCCTATGGAGGTGCTCGCGTCACTCCTTCCTGACTTCGGGGCAGATCTGGGCAGAGGCCCTGAAAGACAAAGGCAGGGCGGGAAGGAAGATTCACCTTCATAAAACTGGCGTCTGGACCAGAGGCAGAACCTGACACTCTGAGCCTGGTCACCCAACCTCTGTCAGCAGTAACTTTTGAAGCTGAATATTCCTCACCCTTTTTGGCTGTGACTCACAGGAGGAAATCGGTTTTATATCATCTCACACACACACAAGTATCTAAAACAAAATCTGTACAAAGCAATACCTTGCAAAATGCCATGTGTTCTGATGTTTTATCTCTATATTATTCTTATTATTTAGAAAATTCTGGGTGTGACCCATGAAATTGATTTCAAAGCCTGCAGATGGTCTGCAGTGGTTCATAAATCAGAAGGCTTCCCTCAGGTGACAGTGAATACAAAGATGCCACCCTCGCCCTCCCAGCTTCCCGCTTCAGTCTCCATCTTGGGTGTTTTTGGAAACTCACATGACTTCCTAGATGAAGAACCATCGTCTCTGATAGGCTGTGGGTCGGAATGTAGTGTCCACTCACATGTGTCTGCAGAGGTTCCCCAGTCCCTCGAACTCAGGACACGAAGCCTTTTCAGGACCTGGGGGACCGACGGGGCAGGGGCAGGCGCACAGACTCACAATGAGATCAGCCATCAAGGGCAGCAGCAAGTGCTGCACAGGGCACGAAACTTGGCCGGTGTGGCCCTCTCATTTTGGGGCTTACATTTTTACTATAGACTTTATTCTGAGAACAGTTTTAGGTTAGCAGCAAAATTAGGCAGAAGGTAGAGAGATTTTCCATGTACCCACTGCCCCCCACATGACAGCCCCACCCCCAATTATCGATGTNGGCAATATCTTTAAAAGTAAATAAGTGCTGGAACCAGGGAATCCCCAGCGACACACACCACACCCAGTGAGGGCTGTGAGCCACCACTCAACCTCAGGACCCCTCCAGCCACACGTTAAGATCAGCCTTTGTTTTACCTATTCTTTGCTTTCACATCTTTTCTTTTTTCTTTTTTAACAGCTCTATTGAGATTAACTTACATACAAAACAATTGAAAGTTCACAGTACAGTAGTTTTGGAAAAATTACATTATCAACTTTTAACATTGTAAATAAACATATAAAAGATGCTATTTAACCATTTTTAGGTGTACAACTCAGTAAGTGGCTTTAAATGCATTCACAATGTTTACAACCAGCACCGTTATCTATTTCCAGGTCATTTCCATCACCCCAAAAAGACAGTGCAACCTTGAAACACCGACTCCCAGCTCCCTGCACCTGGCCCCTGCAGCCAGCCTGCGCTTTCAGTCTCTGAGACACTGCCTGCTGCAGGGTTGGTGTAAGTGGACTCGTGCAGGATAGTCTTCTTGTGTCTGGGTGGTCTCACTGGGCCTGTCCTCCAGCCTCCTCCCCTTGCAGGGTCGGCTGCCCGGTGCTCGGTGCACGTGTGCCGTGTATACTCCGCTCTGTGCATGTGCCCCGCTCAGTGCATATGCTTAGGGTATACCCACATCTGTAGTGGACACTTGGCTTGTTCCCATCGCTGTCATAGCGAAGGATGCTGCTGCGGATGCTGCGGACAGTCACGTACAAGCATCTTCTGAGCTCCGGTTTTCCGTTCTTTTAGGTATATCCCCGGGGATGGGGTCGCTGGAACACGTGCTCAGCTTGTTTAACTTTCTGAAGAGCCACTGAGCAGTTTTCCACAGTGACTGCATCATTTCACATTCTGGTACACACCAGCGGTATACAAGGGCTCCAATTTTTCCACATCCTAAAAAAAAAAATTATAACCATCATAATGGGTGTGAGGTGATATCTCATTGTGGTCTTTAAAAACTTCTTCTTTTGTATTGAGATACAGCCGATTAACAATGTTATGATAGTTTCAAGTGAACATCACAGGGACTCAACCATACATGTGAATGTATTCATTATCCCCTAAACATCCCTTCCATCAAGGCTGACACATAACATTGAGCAGAGTTCTCTGTGCTATAAGTAGGTCCTTCTTGCTTATCCATTTTAAATATAGCAGTGTGTACATGTCCATCCTAAACTCCCTAACTGTCTCTCCTTGTATTTACCATCTTCCCCACCAGCAGTCATAAATTCATTCTCTAAGTCTGTGAGTCTCTTTCTGTTTTCTAAGTAAGTTCATCTGTATCTTTTCTTTATAGAATCCACATATAAGGAATGTCATTTAATATTTCTCCTTCTCTGTTGACTTACTTCACTCAGTATGACACTCTCTAGGTTCATTGCGGTTTTGATTTGTGTTTCTTTAACAACTGGTGACATTGGGCACCTTTTCACGTGTAATACCTACTTAGCATCTGTATATCTTTGGGTATACATCTATTTGAGTTCTATGCTCATTTTCAAATTGGTTTTTCTTTCATTGTTGAGTCATAGTACTTCTTTATATATTCTGTATTTTTAAGCCCTTGAAAGAAAATGTTAGTTGCTCAGTCATGTCCAACTCTTTGCAACCCCATAGACTGTAGCCTGCCAGGCTCCTCTGTCCATGGAATTTCCCAGGCAAGAATACTGGAGTGGGTTGCCATTCCCTTCTCCAGGGGATCTTCCTGACCCAGGGATAAAACCCAGATCTCCTGCGTTGCAGGGAGATTCTTTAGTGCCTGGACCATCAGGGAAGCCCCGTTTAATCCATCCCTTACTAGATATACAATTTCCAAATATTTTCTCCTATTCAGTAGGGTGTTTTTTTGAGTAACATCCTTTGATGTAGTTTAAACCTTCACATGTCAGTCAGTAGCTCAGTAAATTCCACCTCACTACCAGCCATAGCAGAGTGACTATGAGAAGAAATATAGGGTCATTGAGATTTGCCCTGTCTCTGAAATTACTGATGGAGTTCACAAACTCCTCAGTGCACAAGAAGTCTTGGAAGAATGGCTTATACTTCTTATCAGCCTGGCATCAGAATGAAGTACCTGTCATCAGAATGAAGTGCCTGTCTTATGTCCCAGATCAACTTTTCAGCCTTCA
The DNA here is from genome assembly GCA_006410675.1 of Oreotragus oreotragus. Lineage (NCBI taxonomy): Eukaryota > Metazoa > Chordata > Mammalia > Artiodactyla > Bovidae > Oreotragus > Oreotragus oreotragus. The sequence goes on along the minus strand of SJYX01007829.1, from coordinate 127,984 downwards.
CTCCACTGAATTCTCAAGCTAGGCTCATAGGGGATCCATGACAAAGGGAAAACAGTTTTGATGCTTAAAAATGATCATTTAAAATAAAGAAGTGCTTTCATTCTTTTTCTTGCATTGTTTCCTCCTGCTTTTTGCAGACTCTCCCGCCCACTTGCTGGTGGTTTTTGTTTTTAGGTTTAACCCTTGATACTAAACCTAGTATTTTTCTTTTCCTTTTATTCTCTCTCTTTTTTTTCCCCTCCCACTGGGATTTCCATTAAAACTTATAAAGGTGATACTGCTTTAAAACGTATGTCCATAACAGTAGAACTCAGAGGAGAAATCATTTTCAGATGACTTCTGACTTTCGATTTTTTTTAAAGGAGTTTGTAAACCACATTATTTATTTTAATTCACACTGGGATAAACCTTAGTGAACCTCCCTCAAACTGAGGATCTAGTAGTAATATGGTGTGTCCACTCTTTCAAATGCCTTTATCCTTTACCATCAAATAAATCTTAGATATTTTCACATGGAGGAGTCAAAGGCCAAAATCCTTATATTGAAACTGCAGAGAATAAATCACTGGAATAACTTCGTGGTAAGAATCAAATGGTCAACTGGAACAGAGATAAACCTGGATTTAAGACGCCTCACCTGTCATCACGCCTTGCCCAGGTTATTATAGTAATTAGGCCAAAAACAGACCAGCATGGAAGCCTATCTCAGCCAACATCAAGACTAACTTCATCCCTAAGTCTGTAGCCAGGCAACAGGGTGTGGGCTGAGGGGTGGGGGTGGGAGCTCTCCGGACATAAGCGGAGAGGCAGTGACAATGAGATGCTCTCGCCCGCAAGCTGGTCCCCAGGCACCGACCACCAGCGACCTTTCAGCCCCCTCCACTCCTGTCTCCTATGGAGGTGCTCGCGTCACTCCTTCCTGACTTCGGGGCAGATCTGGGCAGAGGCCCTGAAAGACAAAGGCAGGGCGGGAAGGAAGATTCACCTTCATAAAACTGGCGTCTGGACCAGAGGCAGAACCTGACACTCTGAGCCTGGTCACCCAACCTCTGTCAGCAGTAACTTTTGAAGCTGAATATTCCTCACCCTTTTTGGCTGTGACTCACAGGAGGAAATCGGTTTTATATCATCTCACACACACACAAGTATCTAAAACAAAATCTGTACAAAGCAATACCTTGCAAAATGCCATGTGTTCTGATGTTTTATCTCTATATTATTCTTATTATTTAGAAAATTCTGGGTGTGACCCATGAAATTGATTTCAAAGCCTGCAGATGGTCTGCAGTGGTTCATAAATCAGAAGGCTTCCCTCAGGTGACAGTGAATACAAAGATGCCACCCTCGCCCTCCCAGCTTCCCGCTTCAGTCTCCATCTTGGGTGTTTTTGGAAACTCACATGACTTCCTAGATGAAGAACCATCGTCTCTGATAGGCTGTGGGTCGGAATGTAGTGTCCACTCACATGTGTCTGCAGAGGTTCCCCAGTCCCTCGAACTCAGGACACGAAGCCTTTTCAGGACCTGGGGGACCGACGGGGCAGGGGCAGGCGCACAGACTCACAATGAGATCAGCCATCAAGGGCAGCAGCAAGTGCTGCACAGGGCACGAAACTTGGCCGGTGTGGCCCTCTCATTTTGGGGCTTACATTTTTACTATAGACTTTATTCTGAGAACAGTTTTAGGTTAGCAGCAAAATTAGGCAGAAGGTAGAGAGATTTTCCATGTACCCACTGCCCCCCACATGACAGCCCCACCCCCAATTATCGATGTCACCCACCAGATGGTGCGTATGTTCCAGTTGATGAACCTACACTGACAGGTCATCATCACCCAAGTCCACTAGCTCTTGGTGTTGTACATTCTGTGTATAATGTGCCCAGAGCTCTTCTAGTTACAATATTTAGGAAAGAAGGCCTACAATCCAGCAGAATCAAGAAACTGATCTTTTTACTTATAATTTATACCTCACGTATTTATAAAAAACATTTGGTGTAACTTAAAACATGAGGTTGTAAAATAGTTGGACACGACTGCGTGACTCAACAACAAAACATTAGAAAGCATGAGGAAAAGTGCATGCTGAGCCACTTCAGTCGTGTCAGACTCTTTGTGACCCCGTGGACTGTACCCACCAGGCTCCTCTATCCATGGGATTCTCCAGGCAAGAATGCTGGAGTGGGTTGCCATGCCCTCCTCCAAGGGATCTTCCCAACCCAGGTGTCACTGAAGTGTGAGATGATTGCTCTCTGGGGAAGCAGAGAGACCCACAGGGCGTTTTCCTTCTGTTTCTAAGCCAAGGACGGAGCTATTGGATGGTCTCCCACCTTCCTTCATAACTCTCCTCTCTCCCCATACCTGCTTCCTCATCCCACGTGCTCTCCCTTGGAGCTTCTGGTCCACACCCAGAAAGCCCCCCACCCTACTGGGGCACACTGTCCCCTTCTCCCGAACCTGTCCCCATCCAAGCAACACAGTCAGACCCACCATTTCCTTGTGTGACCTGTGGGGTGGGATGTCTCCTCCACTCCCTGCTCATCCAGGCAGCAGAACCACACTGCCCTGATCTCCACATCGAATGAGTCACCCAGCTTTTTCCAGCAGCGCTTGCATGAGCAGGCATCCTCCTCCGCAGCCTCACTGCCTCAGGGCCTGCCTTCCTGGAGCCTCACAGGAGCCTCCTCCAGTCTCTCGTCCTCCATCCTCTGCACTGTTCCACAGGGTTTCTTGAAAACTCAGCTCTGAGCAACATGCATGGACCTAGAGATTGTCATACTGAGTGAAGTAAGTCAGACACAGAAGAAGTATTATACGACATACCTTCGATGTGAAGTCTAAAAAGAGATGATACAAGTGAGCTTACAAAACAGAAAGACTCACAGAGAAAAAGCTTATGGCTGGAACTGGGGAAGAAGATGGAAGAGAGAGTTAGGGAGTTTGGGACGGACGTGTAACGATGCTATATTTAAAATGGAGAACCAACAAGGACCTCCCTGAACAGCACAGGGAACTCTGCTCAAGTTAAGTGACTACCTGGACGGGAGGGGAGTTTGGCAAGAATGGACACATGTGTATGTGTGGCTGAGTCCTTTCACTACTTACCTGAAATTCTCACAATATTGTTAATCAGCTGCTACCCAATATAAAATAAAAGCTAAAAGTATGAAAAACAATGTCACTGATCACTATAATAAAATAACTCATCTCTGGGGGTCTCAGTGCTCTGAGCACGATACCGCCCCCGCCCCGCCTGCCACAGACCCCCTGTCTCACATAGAGCCCGCCAACGAAGGAGCTGCTCCACCCAATCATGTTTTTGAGAGGATTCTAGTTTGTCTCTAAGAACAATGAAAATAATTATACTCATATTGTTAAAAATATTGATCATCTATTATGTGAGTCAGGTCTTTCAAACAGAGAGCAGCTGCCAAAATTCACCTGTGATGGCCCAGGGTTAACACCGTGGGTTCTAGGATCACGCCGTGGGTTCCATCACCACCATGTTATAATGGAGGGGGCTTCTCAAGGCTCCTCAGGCCCCCAGGCTGCTGGCTTCTGTTGTATCCGACTGTTTGCAACTCCATGAATAGTAGCCCTCTAGGTTCCTCTGTCCATGGGGATTCTCCAGGCACGAATACTGGAGTGGGTTGCCATTTCCTCCTCCAGGGGATCTTCCCCACCCAGGGATCGAACCCTGTTATGTCTCATGTCTCCCGCATTGGCAGGCGGGTTCTTTACCACTAGCACCATCTGGTTTGTATCATCTTCTAACACTGTTCTATGTGTCAGGCACTAACCAGATTTTTACCACTGTTTCCCAGAGTCCCCAGGTGATCTGATAAAAGCAACTATTAGACAGGAAACCTCCTCTCCATGGTGATATTGAAGTCTGTGCTAATTGCCCAGGACGTGCAGTACATGACATCAAGTGTTTTGCATAAGGCTGGGTCCTGTAGGAGCCCAGCAGTTCCGCTAGTCAGATGAGTTCTGGGTTCAGCCTGGACTCTGAAGCTATCTCACCACTGACTGAATCACACACATACCTTCCTGGTGCAATACATGCATCTTCCCAATCACCATCTTCTCTAACCAGATCCTGCGAGTACTAACTGCTGAAACTCACGTGAGGACATTCTCTAGCCCATCAACGGGGCTAGAAAAATCAGGGTCAGAAGTCCCAGTGTGGGACGGACCTTCAGGGCTGAAACAACCAGCCGTCATGAAGCAGCTGGGGTCGACATGCTCCAATACAGCTGTAAGTTTTGCACGCATATGGCAGAAAGTGAAGAAGAACTAAAGAGCCTCTTGAAAGCAAAAGAGGAGAGTGAAAAAGTTGGCTTAAACTCAACATTCAGAAAACTAAGATCATGGCATCTGGTCTCATCATTTCATGGCAAATAGATGGGGAGACAGTGGAAACAGTGGCTGACTTTATTCTTCTGGGCTCCAAAATCACTGCAGATGGTGATTGCAGCCATGAAATTAAAAGACGCTTACTCCTTGGAAGGAAAGTTATGACCAACCTAGACAGCATATTAAAAAGCAGAGATATTATCTTGTCAACAAAGGTCCGTCTAGTCAAGGTTATGTTTTTTTCAGTGGTCATGTATGGATGTGAGAGTTGGACTATAAAGAAAGCTGAGCACCGAAGAATTGATGCTTTTGAATTGTGGTGTTGGAGAAGACTCTTGAGGGTCCTTTGGACTGCAAGGAGATCCAACCAGTCCATCCTAAAGGAGATTAGTCCTGGTTGTTCATTGGAAGGACTGATGTTGAAGCTGAAACTCCAGTATTTTGGCCACCTGATGCAAAGAACTGACTCATTTGAAAAGCCCCTGATGCTGGGAAAGATTGAAGGCAGGAGGAGAAGGGGCCGACAGAGGATAAAATGGTTGGATGGCATCACCGACTCAATGGACATGGGTTTAGGTGGACTCTGGGAGTTGGTGATGGACAGGGACTCCTGGGGTGCTGCGGTTCATGGGATCGCAGAGAGTCGGACATGACTGAGCAACTGAACTGAACTGAACTTAAAATTTTCTTCTCACCGGCATCTAGTCCACCCAGACAACAACAGGATTCTTCCTGAAGGGATATTTCCATTTGATGGATTAAACATAAGGAGAATATAAATAAGAAAATGTGGATAAGAACACAAAAGAGGAGACATCCATGTTCTGTATTTGAAGCTCTGCAGCCTGACAAATGTCTGAGGTCCTCTTTTAAGGAGAGGTGGCATCACCGACTCAATGGACATGGGTTTAGGTGGACTCTGGGAGTTGGTGATGGACAGGGAGGCCTGGGGTGCTGCGGTTCATGGGATCGCAGAGAGTCGGACATGACTGAGCAACTGAACTGAACTGAACTTAAAATTTTCTTCTCATCAGCATCTAGTCCACCCAGACAACAACAGGATTCTTCCTGAAGGGATATTTCCATTTGATGGATTAAACATAAGGAGAATATAAATAAGAAAATGTGGATAAGAACACAAAAGAGGAGACATCCATGTTCTGTATTTGAAGCTCTGCAGCCTGACAAATGTCTGAGGTCCTCTTTTAAGGAGAGGGTCCTTGTATGAGACCCCAATCTACTGGGAGAGGATAGCCTGGTGCTGCAGAGTAAACGGGGGCTTTGGGGCCGACAGATCTGTTCAGAAACTGGCCTCTCCAAGCCCTGGGGCTGAGTCAGGTAATGTGACAACTCTGAGCCTTGATTTCCCCGTGTGTACAATGAGAATCCACTACCTAGTCCTGCAGGGTTATTTTGAGGGTTTGAAGAAATGCTTGTGGTTCCCCAAGAACACCCTCTGGCACTAACAAGAGACATGTGTGTGATTTTGTCCTGTCTGGTTCAGAACTACTGGGAACACAGAGCCCCCACTCCGGGTCCCTCTTTGGACCTCCCTCTGCCAGAGGAAGTCTCAGGCCGCCTCCTGCCCCTGGAAACTGTCCTGAAAACCACTGAATATGTGAGTGGGATGCCCCCACCAACCAGCAATAATGTGGTGGGGGCCTTCTCTCTTGGTTCACCCCACAGGCTAATCCAACATAGCGAGATGTGTGCTGCTCAGTTGCTTAATTGTGTCCGACTCTTGGCAATCCTTGGACTGAGTCCACCAGGCTCCTGTGTCTGGGGATTCTCCAGGCAAGAATATTGGAGTGGGTTGTCATACCCTCTTCCAGGGGATCTTCCCAACCCAGAAATCAAACCCAGGTCTTGAACCCGGGTCTCCTGCATTGCAAGCAGATTCTTTACTGTCTGAGCCACCAGAGAAGCTCTGTAGCAAGATGGGGATACACTGGAAGTGCCAGCATTGGAGGTCAGACCACGGCTGCCTGTGAGGATGGGGGCCTTGACGGCGAGCGAGATGGCAGCTCCCCACCACCCTCCAGAGTTCTGAGTACGTGAATGAGGAGATCTGGCTAAAAAGAGGACCACAATGGCTGGGGTGTGGAGCAGGGAGGCAACCTCTGGGCAGACGGGCAATGAGATAGTGGAGCCTGGACCGTGAGGAGGCCAGAGCAGAGGCTGGTTCTCCCTGACGGGTCTGTTTGGTGTCAAAGAGAAAGAAAAAGTCCAGACCAGCTGAAAAAAGCAGCCCCTGGCCCCACACTAGCTCATCTCCCACCTGGGAAAGCACCCAGCCCCTGCCCCAGAGATAAGACACAGGGCATGGTGGGGGGTGCTGGGGTAGGAGATGAGCAGCAGCCACCGGCAGGACTTCTCAGGGAGAGAGTGTTCCGAGGAAGCAGAGAAGTGGTACCATGTCTAGACAACATCTGACCGGCAGCTCTCTGTGGATGGGTGTGCAGGAAGGCCCGTGCACAGCCTCCATCAGGGCGATTGTAGGCGCCTGTGCTGCCACAGGAAGCCTATCACTCACTCGCCATCACGTCTCCACATTCCCCTTGACCTCAAGGGCTTGAGGGACCCGTTCGTTCATCTTTGTTTCATCAGTGCAGACATAGAACCTGCAGCAGTTCAATCAGTGTTTCCTGAAGAGAACGGAGCTTCATTTTGGTGCAATATTCATCTACGTGAAGAATAAAGCTCATCTGGCCACCACACTGAACACTCAGGACAGGCTCATTCCTTTAGCTGACCTGTGATGGGAGCTGAAACAACAGTTAATTGTTTCTGTAATTCTCAGTGAAATGAATTTTCCTGTGGCTGCCTGTATAGGATCACTTTTTCTAAATGGTCAAAACTGATCTTAAACTGAGCTGAGCATCACAAGATTTTAGATCTGGTATCCTAAGTGAGAGTTGCTCAGGTGTGTCCACAAACTCAGTTTGTGACCCCCATGGACTAAAAACTCCATGGAATTCTCCAGGCCAGAATACTGGAGTAGGTAGCCTTTCCCTGGAGAAGACAATGGCACCCCACTCCAGGACTCTTGCCTGGAAAATCCCATGGACGGAGGAGCCTGGTAGGCTACAGTCCGTGGGATCGTGAAGAGTCGGACACAACTGAGCGACTTCACTTTCTCTTTTCACTTTCATGTATTGGAGAAGGAAATGGCAACCCACTCCAGTATTCTTGCCTGGAGAATCCCATGGATGAGGGAGACTGGTGGGCTGCCGTCTATGGGGTTGCACAGAGTCGGACATGACTGAAGCAACTTAGCAGCAGCAGCAGCAGCCTTTCCCTTCTCCAGGAGATCTTTTCAACCCAGGAATCAAACTGGGGTATTCTGCCTTGCAGTTGGATTCTTTACCAACTGAGCTATCAGGGAAGCTAAGTTTTTTTTTTTTTTTTTTACAACTTAGTGCTATTATTTTATTATAATCAAGTCAACAATACAAATAGCTTACTTTAATATAATAGGTAACCAGTACTTGGACACATTTTACTTCACCCACTGTTAAACACAAATATTTTCTATTGAACTCTGCCCAATAAGCTTTCATTTCACATTTGAAGCAAATCTAATCAAGTGCTTCACATCCTATCTTCAAAATATAGTCATGATTACACACATATGAGTTAATGTATAATATTTGGTTTTCTCTTTCTTACTTCACTCTGTATGACAGTCCCTAGGTCCATTCACGTCTCTGTGCTATGCTTAGTCGCTCAGTCGTGTCCAACTCCTTGTGACCCCATGGACTGCAGCCCTCCAGATTTCTCTGTCCATGGGGATTCTCCAGGCAAGAGTACTGGAGTGGTTTCCATGCCCTCTTCCAGGGGATCTTCCCAACCCAGGGATTGAACCCAGGTCTCCCGCATTGCAGGCAGATTCCATACCATCTGAGCCACCAGAGAATCTCTGTCTCTGCAAATGGCAAAATCTCATTCCTTGTTATGGCTGAGTAATATTCCATGTGTATATATGTGCCACATCTTTTTAATCCATTCCTCTGTTGATGGGCACTTAGGTTGCTTCCATGTTCTGGCTACTGTATATAGTGCTACAAGAAACATTGAGGTGCATGTATGTTTTAGAATCATGGTTTTCTCCATGTATATGACCAGGAGGAAGATTGCTGGGTCATGTGGAATCTAGAAAAATGGTAATTGTTGCTATTCAGTCGCTCAGTCGTGTCTAACTCTTTGCAACCCCATCAACTGCAGCACGCCAGGCCTCCCTGTCCTTTACCATCTCCCAGAAATTGCTCAGATCCATGTCCATTGAGTCAGTGATGCCATCCAACCATCTCCTCTGTCATCCCCTTCTCCTCCTGCCTTCAGTCTTTCCCAGCCTCAAGGTCTTTTCTAATGAGTCAGTTCTTCGCATTGGGTGTCCGAAAATATTGGTAGAGATGAACCTATATAAATCTTTTCTGTCAGAGAGCTCAATATTAAGTACTCTACACCAGGCTTTTTGTTCTCTGCTTTCTTCACCTCTTAGGTTCAGTGAACTCTGTTTCACTAAAACTTTTGTTCTCCTCATCCTCTTCTATAACCACAAGCACACTCAGACTTAAAGATTTATCTTCCTTATGCGTGTCACCTCTGGCTCTGAAAGACACTTCGCTTCCTGCTGATTTCAAGGTTTCTTTGTTTCTTCTTTTCCTAGTTGCTTTGGTTTGTACTTGATCAGGTGCAGAAGCAGAGTCAGAAAAGTCAACTTTGACCTGACGGTGCCTTTTTGACTTCGATGGCTGAACAACAACTGAAAAGGCCTTTGATTTTATTTTCGCTAGTGATGCTGCCCTTTCACATCTCTCTGATTGTTGTGAATTTCTCTCCCTCTTTTCTTCTCCATCTTTAACTTTCAGTTTTAAGGGTGGATTCTTTCTGTCTTTGTGCCACTGCTGATGCTCCAAAGCTATGTTCTTGATATTATTTTAAAAATCATCCTATATCAAGCTGAGGGATTTTTCCGGATTGGATTTGTCAGCTGAAGTTACATGTTTCATTCTCTGATAATGGTCATGAACATTCATCATTTCCTCTAATACATATAAGTGATAAGTTTCATTATACAATCATTTGGGTTCTTAAATTCTTCAGTAATTTCAGCTCCTTAAATTTTTTCTTCATTCTGTATGACAGGAATTTAAGCATTGCTGTAAAGTGAAATGCTCTGTCTAGTCGTAGCTTCCTAAAAATATAAGCTGCCTCAAATTGTTGTGCATTTATCAAATCTTGCTGAAATTTTAAAATTTCATCCCAATCCTTCAGGGCAACTCTAATCTTTTGTTTTAGTTGACACAGTTGGGTGTTATATAATCCATATAGCAGATACAAAATACCAGTTCTGATCTGGAAGGTGTATGGAGGTAAAAAAATATCACCAAGCCAAAGCCAAACCTTCTTTTGCAGACGTGCTCTTTTCTAAATTTCTCATTCTACCACAGAAGATGGTTCCAAACTTCACACTCCTCCAGAGGTCAGAGAAGTCCTCCAAGTGTACGCTATCCATCTCCTGGAAGCAGCTGAGCAGTGGCTCGAAGTCGTCCTTCAAGCCTACAGGAGCCCCATGTCTGCAAAGGAAGCGTGCCACGTGCAGTCCAGCTGCTGGTGGTAGCCAAGGAGGAAGCTAAGTATTTAGTAATTAATAGCTTTTATATTAATCAGAAGGAAAGTATGGAAAATAAACTGTTAAGTAATAATAAAAAGGAAGAAAGATTCTTCCCACTATCATTTTTTTGTAAGTAGCGAGTTTCCGTCAAGACAAGGAGTGAATTATAATCAAAGTGAATTATAATCAAAGTCATTTCCTGTCTAGAGAGTCCTCATTGACTTGTCTCATCTCATTTGTGACATTTGTTCCGTCCATCTCAATTCTTCAGAATCTGCTTTTTTTTTTTTTTTTTTTGCCATGCCACACATCTTTTGGGATCTTAGTTCCCTGACCAGGGATCAAACCTGTGCCCTCAGCAGTGGAAGCACATGTTCCTAACCCCTAAGTTACCAGAGTAGTCTCTACAATCTGTCTTCAAAACAAGAAATCAGTGACTTCTAACAAGGAGGAGTAACCCACCACCCCTGTGAAAGTTAGGGGGTCTCTCATTTTGTCTCACTATTCAGTGTCATCACTTTCCTTCAGCCTAACAATATTGAAAAAAAAGGGGGGAATATGGCAGATTGAATGCATGTTTTATCTCCTCTCCTCCCCAAGCCTCATTCAAATTACCACAGAGTTATATTTTTAAAGGTCTAATTCCCCAGGGATAAAGATCAGCTAGAAACAGCAGCAAATGAGACTGAATCCACGAAGTGTGGGAATGAAAAGTGGCCAGGTGAGTGGCCAGAGGAGGACTGAGGCAGGGGGACTCCAGGAAGAACGACACGAAGAAGGAAGTGGCACTGGTGGATACCATTACAGCCTGGGAGATTCACCCCGGCGGGGGAGAAAGCCATTGGCCTGCACAGCCCCCTTGTCACCCGTCCGACCAGCTGCGGGAGAGCTGACCTCGGCTCCCCTGACCTTACTGCACTCTGTCACCCGCCTCCTAGCAGTGTCTCCTCCCGGGTCTTGTCATCACTCAGACCTGCTCTACATCCGGAGTCTTCCTGCTGGGGTGCCTCTCCCGAGGCCTGCTGGCAGCTCGTACCCAGGGAACCTGCTCTTCCTCCTCATCCAGAGCTCCTGCTCCCAAACCCGTCCTCCCATCCCATCATCACCCTCCCCTTGAGGCCGTTGCCTGCCACTCCTCTCGTTTGGAATAAGACACTGTGGTTAAAGACATGACGAGTTCATCATCACTTCAGTTCAGTTCAGTTCAGTCTAGTTGCTTAGTCGTATCCGACTCTTTGCGGCCCCATGAATCGCAGCACGCCAGGCCTCCCTGTCCATCACTAACTACCGGAGTTCACTCAAACTCATGTCCATCGAGTCAGTGATGCCACCCAGCCATCTCATCCTCTGTCGTCCCCTTCTCCTCCTACCCCCAATCCCTCCCAGCATCAGAGTCTTTTCCAATGAGTCAGCTCTTCACATCAGGTGGCCAAAGTACTGGAGTTTCAGCTTCAACATCAGTCCTTCCAATGAACACCCAGGACTGATCTCCTTTCGGATGGACTGGTTGGATCTCCTTGCAGTCCAAGGACTCTCAAGAGTCTTTTCCAACACCACAGTTCAAAAGCATCAATTCTTTGGTGCTCAGCTTTCTTCACAGTCCAACTCTCATGTCCATACATGACCACTGGAAAAACCATAGCCTTGACTAGACGGACCTTTGTTGACAAAGTAATGTCTCTGTTTTTTAATATGCTATCTAGGTTGGTCATAACTTTCCTTCCAAGGAGTAAGCGTCTTTTAATTTCATGGCTGCACTCACCATCTGCAGTGATTTTAGAGCCCCCCCAAATAAAGTCTGACACTGTTTCCACTCTTCCCCACCTATTTGCCATGAAATGATGGGACCAGATGCCATGATCTTCGTTTTCTGAATGTTGAGCTCTAAGCCAACTTTTTCACTCTCCTCTTTCACTTTCATCAAGAGGCTTTTGAGTTCCTCTTCACTTTCTGCCATAAGGGTGGTGTCATCTGCATATCTGAGGTTATTGAGATTTCTTAGCACACTACTAAATTATAATACTAATCCCAAACCTGATTTTGGAATCAAGATGGTATTATTTCTGTTATTTAGAAGTCTCATCATTTTGTGCTGCACAATGAACACTATAAATAAGTAAAAATAACCAGTCTCAGTGAAAGGATTATTGATTGCTAACACAATTATCCATGGAGCAGGGTTCTCACTGCAGGAATCTGAGGGAGATGATGTGCCTGTCGCCTGATGAGGGAGTTTCAGGACTTGGCTGAAAGCACCTTCCCAGAATGACCCACCAGAGAACTGTGCAAACAAACTAGAGTTTCTAGAACATGGCAGAAACTCAAGCAAGTGTGACAAGAGTGGATTCTGACTGTGAATAGCATCAAATGCCAGAAAAAAAGGGCCTAATTGAAGAAAGCCCCAGTGGAAATGAGTCTTGGGGAAGCTGGCAAATCAGCCTGGACGTGGGCTGCATTGCTATTTGGTCTAAGGTTGCGATGCTCCCAGCTTTTATTTTTTTTAAGCAGTAGAAATCCTTCTTCAAATTGAAATGAAAGCAGAACTCTGACTAAAACTGAGGTCAGGGGTCTGGAGCCCCACTACCTAGTCCCAGTGACTTTGGCAGTGATGCCAAGCCCGTCTCTAGAACTAGAAAGATGGTCCTCTCTCCTGAGCCAACCCCTCTAGCTCCTGTCACCACGTACAGTGATATTCGCTAAAACACTTGTCCTGGAATACCTGAGCATGTGTGTGGGGTTGCAATAGCTAACAAATATGGAATCTGACTTTTTTTCTAAAAAGCCTTCTCAAATTCTTACATTTCAAAATGACTACATGCTGTCCCTTTTGTTTTTTCTCAACTCCAGCAACTAGACACCCAGTCTTAGGAAAATCCGGGTCACCCTCTTCAGCATCTCTCTTAGTTACTTATCTATGCATCAAATAATAAGTAATTGCACGTTATATATTCATATACATGCATATTTAATAGGCAGTTGAGAAACAAATTGGAATAGGCATAATCTCTGCCCTCAAGAAACTTGGAATCTAACAGAGATTAAAACTGATAATGGTAGGGAATTCCCTGGCTATCCAGTGGTTTGGACACTGAGTTCTCACTGCAAAGGGACTGGGTTCAATCCCTGGTTGAGGAACTAAGATCCCACAGGCTGTGCCACCGAAAATCCAAAAAACATTTGAGAGATTAGAAATATGCACAGAAATTATGGAAGCCCAGAGAAAAGTGTGTTAGTCGCTCAATCATGTCCAACTCTTTGCCACTGCATGGACTGTAACCCACCAGGCTCCTCAGTCCATGGAATTCTCCAGGCACGAATACTGCAGTGGGCTGCCATTTCCTTCTCCAGGGGATCTTCATGACCCAGGAATCAAACCCACGTCTCCTGCATTGCAGGAGGATTCTTCACTGTCTGAGCCAGAAAGTACGTGAACCAGATGACAGTGAGAGAGGTCAAAGGATGTTTTCCAGAGAAATGACATTACCAAGTTTTGAACAAAAAAACAAAACAAGATTAAGATAAAAACAAATGATTTGTTAAAGTAATGGGCAAAGTCCAGATTGTGAAAAACTTTGTGCTTTTCCTCTCACAAAGATAAAACCTCAGTCATGGGGGACAGATGAATGGTTGCTAAGGTGAGGGTAGGGTGCCTGCTGGGGCAGCAGAGGAGTTATGGGGGAGAGGGGTGCAGGACTGCTCCGCATCCTGGGATGGGCGTCACACTGACCTACCCCTGCGCCAATATTCACAGGCCCATGTGCGTGCTAAGTCGCTTCAGTAGTGTCTAACTCTTTGTGACCCCATGGATTATAGCCTGCCAGGCTCCTCTGTCCATGGGGATTCACCAAGCAAGAACACTAGAGTGGGTTTCCATGCCCTCCTCCAGGGGATCTTCCTGACCCAGAGATCGAACCCACATTTCTTACATCTCCTGTATTGACAGGCTGGTTCTTTACCTCTGAACCACCTGGGAAGACAAGCAGAGCCACCAAAGATCATATGTTTCTCTTGATCAAAAATTAATAACTGTCTCAAGAATTATGACTGTCTCAAGGTCACCCACTCAGTGCATTGGGGGAAGAAATAAGTCTTCATCAGTGGTTTTTTTTTTCCCCTATAGTTATTTGTCAGTTTTCTAAAATATTTATCTGTAAAAAGTACAATATCTGCAAAGTGCAACAAAGTGGAATACAATAAAATGAGGCATACCTGTGTTTTTTAAATATTTTGAAATGTGCTAACATTATAATGTTAAATTAAAAAGGCAAGAATAAAGAGCTATACAGGGTAAGTCCCAACACGCAGAGAAAACAGAGTGGAGGAAAGACAGCAGGATGTCTCCATGGGCCGAAGCAAGAGCAGCGGACCTCACAGGGCTGCACTTGATTGATGGCTCCTATGAGGAGAAGAAGACAGCAAAGAAGCAGAATCCAAAGAGAACTCACCACCATGTTGCAAGTGCACCTGCTGCTACTGTGTGCCCCGGGTGAGTCACTAACCTCTGCAAAGCTCAGGGTTCTCATATGTATAACAGGGAATGACTCCTTTGTTGTAAGGATTAACTGGAAGGACATGTGTACAGCCATCTATAATATCTTACACAATCGTGGTTCTAAACGATGCATTTAAATAATAAATGATACTAGTCCTTGATGTTTGTTGAATGCTTCTCCAGGTTCAGACACTATGATCTGAGTGTTATTTAATTTAATCTTCAAACCACCCATAGGTTTAGGAATGATTCTTTCCATTTTACAGAAATTGAAGGGCAGAGCAGTTAAAGGAACTTGACCACAACAAAATACATCAGAAAAGCGATGAGAGACCAAGGAGGATGCAGACCACATCACGCTGAGACCTCGACAGCCCGCAGAGACCCACTGAACCAGGACTGACGCTGGGCTAGAGGCTCAAATCTGCCCCAAGGCTGGTCCAGACTCGCTTCTCCTGTAGCTTCCAGTCTAAAATGAAGGGGCTCAAGGGGTTCACTGGTGGCTCAGATGTTAAAGAATCTGCCTACAATTCTGGAGACCTGGGTTCGATCTCTGGGTCAGAGAGATCCCTTGGAGGAGGGCAAGGAAACCCACTCTAGTTTTCTTGCCTGGAGAATCCCGTGGACAGAGGAACCAGGAGGGATACAGTCCATGGGGTTGCAAAGAGTCAGAGATGACTGAGCAACTAAGCACAGCACACAAGCCCCAATGGGTGTGAGCTGGTGCCCCCCATCTCCGTGTGTGTGTGTGTGTGTGTGTGTGTGTAAGTGTATGTGTGAGTGTGTTGTGTGTGTGTGTGTGTGAGTGAGTGAGAAGTATGGAACTCACCAGGGTGTTGCAGGTGCCACCTGCCCCTCCTGTGTGCCCTGGGTGAGTCACTAACCTCTGCAAACCTCAGTGTTCTCATATGCAAAACAGGGAATGACTCTTTTGCCATAAGGATTAATTGAGAGGGCATACATACAGCAGTCTATAACGTCTGACACAATTGTGGTTTCCTCAGGAGGATCTTGGTTATTCTTGACGCTTTGCATTCCCATATACATTTTAGAACCAGCCTTTCAATTTCTGTGAAAAACTGTGTTGGGCTTGCATTGTGTTCCTCTGGGGAGAACTAAAACCTTTATCACATTGCGTTTTATGCTCAAGATCGTGGGATATTCTTCTTAGATCTCATTTTCACCTCCTTTCAGGAAGGTTTAAAGGGTCTTGAACACCTCTTGTTGGACCCATTCCCAGAACAGTCAATTGTCCTTGATTTGTGGATTTTGCAATTTGCAAGCTTGCCTAGTTGCTAAAATTTCTTTCTAACTCCAAAATCAATGATTGTGGCAAAAAATTTGAGTTACCTAATGCACATTCCCGGCTGAGGTCAGACGAGGTTGGGTACTGCCTTCTTGTTCCTGCTCTTGTACTGTAGCAAGTATCCTTTCCAAAGTCTATTTAGAGTCACATTTTTACATTTCTGGTTAATTCTTTTTTGAGGGGAGGAGTAATTTTGCTTTTAAAATGGTCCCAAAGTGTAGGGTTAAATCGATGTACGGTGTCCTAAATAAAAGCTATGATGTATCTTAGGGAGAAAACCGTGTCAGGTATGATTTGCTCAGGCTGCAGTTATACGTGTGAGTGAACTAACAGTATATTGTTGAATATACGTGAATTAGGCGTCTTTAAATAGAACACACATAAAGCAAGTTTATGTAGTGATTACAGACAGTCTGTGGCTCTGAGGTTCAATTAACTAACACCCAGGGAAAATGTGCAGGAAAAAAAAGATAACAGATTTGATCCCCAAGGGTAAGAGCAAAAGGTGCTTAATCCCATTGACCTCTAAGAATTTTTGGTTTTGCTTTTTTTTTTTTTGGTCTGTGTGCGTGGTGAGAAAAAAAAAAACCACACAAAACAAAATTGACCATCTTTACCATTTTCAAGTATATAGTTCAGTGGTGTTAATATGTAGTTGGTGCTCATATCTATGGGTTCCCCATCATTGAATTTGACCAACTGAATCATAAATATCCCCCCAAAATTCCAGAAAGTTTCAAAAAGCAAAACTTGAATTTTCTGTGCTCCAGCAATTGTCCACAAACGTGTACGTTGTATTAAGCTTGTAAGAAATGCAGAGACTACTCACAGTGTGCAGGCGTGTATGCGGGGGTTGTGTGCAAACACTATACTGTTCACTTACTTTTTGCTGCCCTCCCTGGGTCTTCGTTACTGCATGCAGCTTTCTCTAGTCGTGGTGAGTGGGGCCACTCAGCACCACCCACATTTCCCAGCTCCTGTAAATGTCCACATTCCACCTCTGACCACATCCCTCTCCTCCCTGCATGTCCACTGCTCCACTGCATGCCCCTCCCTTCAGGGGCCCTGCTGCCTTCCCTCGTCTCCTTGGCCCAGATCCCGAGAAGCCCCGTTTCTGCAGCTCTCTCAGCAGTGCCAGCCCCCCTCCGCCCCGTCCCTGCTTGCCACACCTCCAGCCTGAGTTCAGGCGGCCTTGGTCTGATTCGTCCTCTCCCTTTTCTCATCCTGCCACAGGTTGTCTGGGTCACAGGAGGAGAGGTACACTCAGTCCTTCAGCTTAAGGAACCGAGCTAAGGGTCCCCGGCAGCCCTTTCTTAGGGAGGGCTCCCTCTCCACTCTCCCCCTGAACTGTCAGGACTCTCCTCAGGCCCGTGACCCCCGGCGTCCCTTGCCCAGCAGATGCCCGTGCCCCCTGCTTCCAAGCCTGACAGCCACAGGGGCTGGTGACAGAGGTGCCTTTTTGCTTGCAGTGGGCAAACATGCTCCAGGAGCCCTCTGTTCTCCCAGGACCCTCCCCCTACCTCCCCTCCTTGGATCAGCCCACTTCCTTCTCCATGGCTACACTGCCTCCTACGAGCAGCCACCTAGACTGGTGGGCATCTGGGGCTCAGGATGGGGCCTGCCCCCTTACCTCCTGGCCTGGGCGACCGTGTCCTCCTGTCTGGTTGGTTCCCTATCCTTCTGAGTCTGTGCGGGTCCAGGCCCGGCCCTGTCACTGACTTCCCACCAGTGACCCACAAACCTGGCCCGCACTTTTCTTCTCTTTATAGTTTAAAAAAGCTGCATAGCCAGCATGTGGGTTCATCTTGGTGAAACTCAACCAGGGAGGAGAGCATGTGGTGAAGAGTACCCCACTTGCCGCATCTAGAGAGAGCCCCCATCCACCTTTTGGGGTTCCCATCTCAGGGCACTGCAGAGCACATGGGGGCTCTGGGCACAGACCTCGTGAAAGTGGAGAGACCAGGCTTGCCAGCTGCAGACCTCTCCCGTGCTTAATGAGCCAAGGCTCTCACGATCCAGACCTGGTCATTCCATGTTCCTACTAGAAGGAAGGTTTTCCTTTAACAAAAATATTAGATACAGAAAAGCAACAATCTACCTTTGAAACTTAATGTGTAATCAGCGATTCACAGAACTCACAAAATGGAGAAGAAACCAGATCCTCTGTAATAAATTAATCACATTCATTAAACAAAAACCTAAAGTAATTTGCATTACATAAAATTCCAAGAAATAAATAAATTGAAGAAATGGTTATGGCATAAAAATCACCTGTTGTTGCCCCAGTTTCATGTCTATCTTGCTAATTGATTCTCCGCCCTGAAAAAAAAGACCATGTCTCATTCATTTATATGAAGTTGTGTAGACTCATCTCTAGGAAAACGAGCTCCAGGCGTCAGAAACTGGGTCTGCCCCAGCTCCGTAAGCGGCTGTGGCTGTGGCCGTGGGGCCTGGTGCAGGGCAGCTGGCATGGGCAGGCGTCCAGCAGACTCTGTCAGGTGGACATTCCACATCCGAGCTGCCCACGCGGCACCTCTGGCCACGTGGGGGATCAGGCCTCGCCGTGTGGTCGGTGGGGCTGAGAACTGGGTTTCTGTTTTATTTTATTTTATGAATTTAAATGTAACTCAACCGCCGTGGCCCGTGGCTCCTGAATTGGGATGAGCAGCCCTGATGGCTGTTTCCTGCAGATGAGCTGGTCTCCTCGCCATGCTGATGCGGAATGGCGAGCTCAGGCAAGGAACAGGCCTGCAAGTCTTCCTTTTCCCACTCCAGCTGGAGTTCGTCCTGCAGGCCCCCGGAAATGCTGCCGACTCAGAGCTTCTCTAAGCAAAACAGTCATCAGAGAGGTCAGAAAAATGCGAAAGAGGAAAAGATCTGTGTTAAATACAAGGCTGTATTTATCAACAACTAAATGCCTTCACACACCCTCTTAAAGGCACAGTTTAGAGTTTTTATGTGTGAAAATGAGAATGACAGCCTTTTTCATCCAACTATCCATGGAAAGGAAGCTAATCCAGGAGAATCCATAGATTGGGTCTCACCAGGAAGACTATATAATATTATGGTTAAAACTGTTGATTTAGTTGGAATTTTTAAAAAGATACTTTTGATGTGGATCATTTTTTAAGTCTTTATTAAATCTGTTACAATGTTGCTTCTTTTTTAAAAATTTGTTTTTTGCTGAAGGATAATTGCTTTACAGTATTGTGTTGGTTTCTGCCAAACATCAGCATGAAGTTCCTCCTGTTTCATGTTTTGATTTTTCAGGCCCAAAGCATATGGAACCTTAGTTCCCTGACCAGGAATCGAACCTGTACCCCCAGCATTGGAAGACAAAGTTTTAACCACTGGACCACCAGGGTAGGCCCTGAACGTTTTTTTAAAAAGTAGTGGCTCCCTAACTTTTGGGTCATGTGACCTTGGGGAGGTTGTTGAGCC
Source organism: Oreotragus oreotragus (assembly GCA_006410675.1). Lineage (NCBI taxonomy): Eukaryota > Metazoa > Chordata > Mammalia > Artiodactyla > Bovidae > Oreotragus > Oreotragus oreotragus. The sequence goes on along the minus strand of SJYX01007829.1, from coordinate 108,775 downwards.
TCTGATCCTCACTTTATTGGTAAAGTGGGAATCAGGATATACTTCCCAAGGTTGTGCTAAGTCGCTTCAGTCGTGTCCAACTCTTTGCGATCCTATGGACTGTAGCCTACCAGGCTCCTCAGTCCATGGGATTTTCCAGGCAAGTGTACCGGAGTGGGTTGCCATTTTTCTCCAGGGATCTTCCCGACCCAGGGATTGAACCCAGGTCTCTGGCATTGTAGGCAGATGCTTTACCGTCTGAGCCACCAGGGGATTACTGAGGGTTAAATGAGACAAAGATGAACAAGGCTTCAGCCCAAACACAGCAGACATTGGATAAATGTCAGGTGTCATCAACTTGTTGTTACCCCCTCTGCCCCACAGCAGGTTCATGCTTCTCCACTGGTCTTCATAGCGCAGGTGGTCTCCCATTGATGGACTCAGGCTCCTCAACCTCAGCAGAAAGCTGAAGACCATGTGGCCTGGCCCCCAGCAGCCCCCAGTGGGGACCAGAGGGTCATGAATCGCCAGGAAGCAGGTGTAAGGTCAAAGGGGAAGGGGGCGTGAGCTCTACACAATGAAGATGGGAACCAGTCCCTGGATGACCCCACCAGACCCCGAAAACTAAACTGGATAAAAGGGGACCCCCAAAATGTTCATTTTTAATTGGAGTCCCTCTTTCAAGAAGAGAAATGCACCAATGGTCCCACAGTCCAGTGAAGGCTGTGCTTGCCGTTTAAGATACGGCCTCCTCAGAACCAACCATAGCAGAGTTGTGGGTCACGTGTGTGTGTGTTTGTGGGTCACTCTGTGTGTGTTTGTGGGTCACGTGTGTGTGTTTATGGGTCACGTGTGTGTGTTTGGGTTTGAGGGTTTGTTTTGGAGAGAGACAGCTTTCGCTTGTTTGATTTTTATAGAATAATAACAGTCGGCAAGAAATTCTGCCAGGATGTGGCCACAGCGGTCAAGTTCCCAAACAATCTTCAGTGGCCCTTGACAACCAAATGCAGAAAGGACCTTCCCTGGGGAAAGACGAGGAAATACAGAGGACACTGGCAAGCTTCTACGTTTTTGCAANATCTGGGGCTCAGGATGGGGCCTGCCCCCTTACCTCCTGGCCTGGGCGACCGTGTCCTCCTGTCTGGTTGGTTCCCTATCCTTCTGAGTCTGTGCGGGTCCAGGCCCGGCCCTGTCACTGACTTCCCACCAGTGACCCACAAACCTGGCCCGCACTTTTCTTCTCTTTATAGTTTAAAAAAGCTGCATAGCCAGCATGTGGGTTCATCTTGGTGAAACTCAACCAGGGAGGAGAGCATGTGGTGAAGAGTACCCCACTCGCCGCATCTAGAGAGAGCCCCCATCCACCTTTTGGGGTTCCCATCTCAGGGCACTGCAGAGCACATGGGGGCTCTGGGCACAGACCTCGTGAAAGTGGAGAGACCAGGCTTGCCAGCTGCAGACCTCTCCCGTGCTTAATGAGCCAAGGCTCTCACGATCCAGACCTGGTCATTCCATGTTCCTACTAGAAGGAAGGTTTTCCTTTAACAAAAATATTAGATACAGAAAAGCAACAATCTACCTTTGAAACTTAATGTGTAATCAGTGATTCACAGAACTCACAAAATGGAGAAGAAACCAGATCCTCTGTAATAAATTAATCACATTCATTAAACAAAAACCTAAAGTAATTTGCATTACATAAAATTCCAAGAAATAAATAAATTGAAGAAATGGTTATGGCATAAAAATCACCTGTTGTTGCCCCAGTTTCATGTCTATCTTGCTAATTGATTCTCCGCCCTGAAAAAAAAGACCATGTCTCATTCATTTATATGAAGTTGTGTAGACTCATCTCTAGGAAAACGAGCTCCAGGCGTCAGAAACTGGGTCTGCCCCAGCTCCGTAAGCGGCTGTGGCTGTGGCCGTGGGGCCTGGTGCAGGGCAGCTGGCATGGGCAGGCGTCCAGCAGACTCTGTCAGGTGGACATTCCACATCCGAGCTGCCCACGCGGCACCTCTGGCCACGTGGGGGATCAGGCCTCGCCGTGTGGTCGGTGGGGCTGAGAACTGGGTTTCTGTTTTATTTTATTTTATGAATTTAAATGTAACTCAACCGCCGTGGCCCGTGGCTCCTGAATTGGGATGAGCAGCCCTGATGGCTGTTTCCTGCAGATGAGCTGGTCTCCTCGCCATGCTGATGCGGAATGGCGAGCTCAGGCAAGGAACAGGCCTGCAAGTCTTCCTTTTCCCACTCCAGCTGGAGTTCGTCCTGCAGGCCCCCGGAAATGCTGCCGACTCAGAGCTTCTCTAAGCAAAACAGTCATCAGAGAGGTCAGAAAAATGCGAAAGAGGAAAAGATCTGTGTTAAATACAAGGCTGTATTTATCAACAACTAAATGCCTTCACACACCCTCTTAAAGGCACAGTTTAGAGTTTTTATGTGTGAAAATGAGAATGACAGCCTTTTTCATCCAACTATCCATGGAAAGGAAGCTAATCCAGGAGAATCCATAGATTGGGTCTCACCAGGAAGACTATATAATATTATGGTTAAAACTGTTGATTTAGTTGGAATTTTTAAAAAGATACTTTTGATGTGGATCATTTTTTAAGTCTTTATTAAATCTGTTACAATGTTGCTTCTTTTTTAAAAATTTATTTTTTGCTGAAGGATAATTGCTTTACAGTATTGTGTTGGTTTCTGCCAAACATCAGCATGAAGTTCCTCCTGTTTCATGTTTTGATTTTTCAGGCCCAAAGCATATGGAACCTTAGTTCCCTGACCAGGAATCGAACCTGTACCCCCAGCATTGGAAGACAAAGTCTTAACCACTGGACCACCAGGGTAGGCCCTGAACGTTTTTTTAAAAAGTAGTGGCTCCCTAACTTTTGGGTCATGTGACCTTGGGGAGGTTGTTGAGCCTCTGATCCTCACTTTATTGGTAAAGTGGGAATCAGGATATACTTCCCAAGGTTGTGCTAAGTCGCTTCAGTCGTGTCCAACTCTTTGCGATCCTATGGACTGTAGCCTACCAGGCTCCTCAGTCCATGGGATTTTCCAGGCAAGTGTACCGGAGTGGGTTGCCATTTTTCTCCAGGGATCTTCCCGACCCAGGGATTGAACCCAGGTCTCTGGCATTGTAGGCAGATGCTTTACCGTCTGAGCCACCAGGGGATTACTGAGGGTTAAATGAGACAAAGATGAACAAGGCTTCAGCCCAAACACAGCAGACATTGGATAAATGTCAGGTGTCATCAACTTGTTGTTACCCCCTCTGCCCCACAGCAGGTTCATGCTTCTCCACTGGTCTTCATAGCGCAGGTGGTCTCCCATTGATGGACTCAGGCTCCTCAACCTCAGCAGAAAGCTGAAGACCATGTGGCCTGGCCCCCAGCAGCCCCCAGTGGGGACCAGAGGGTCATGAATCGCCAGGAAGCAGGTGTAAGGTCAAAGGGGAAGGGGGCGTGAGCTCTACACAATGAAGATGGGAACCAGTCCCTGGATGACCCCACCAGACCCCGAAAACTAAACTGGATAAAAGGGGACCCCCAAAATGTTCATTTTTAATTGGAGTCCCTCTTTCAAGAAGAGAAATGCACCAATGGTCCCACAGTCCAGTGAAGGCTGTGCTTGCCGTTTAAGATACGGCCTCCTCAGAACCAACCATAGCAGAGTTGTGGGTCACGTGTGTGTGTGTTTGTGGGTCACTCTGTGTGTGTTTGTGGGTCACGTGTGTGTGTTTATGGGTCACGTGTGTGTGTTTGGGTTTGAGGGTTTGTTTTGGAGAGAGACAGCTTTCGCTTGTTTGATTTTTATAGAATAATAACAGTCGGCAAGAAATTCTGCCAGGATGTGGCCACAGCGGTCAAGTTCCCAAACAATCTTCAGTGGCCCTTGACAACCAAATGCAGAAAGGACCTTCCCTGGGGAAAGACGAGGAAATACAGAGGACACTGGCAAGCTTCTACGTTTTTGCAAGTCCAGCGTCAGAGAAGCCTTCTTGCTCGGCCTACATCTGCCGATTGGTCATTCATGATTCAGGTTAAAAACAAAACAGAAGCAAGCATTGTTCTGATCCTTGCCCTGATAACATCCCAAGAAAACTTGAGAGCTGGCAGGAGAGAAGAGCAGATAATGGTCAATGCTGTCACTTGACTTTAAAAAGCACTGATTTTTTCTTTTAAAGGAACATCTTCAGTTTCCAAGACCGTACACGATTTCTCACTGCAGCTCAAAATTTTCCACTGGGCTCCCTCCTGGTGATTTTGGACGCATGCAGCAGTAAGTGGCAGCTTGCAGCTAGCAACAGCAAGCGGTAGCTAGAAGCAGGGTCTTAGTCTCCTAGACCAGGAGTCCTAACCACTGGACAACAAGTGCCAGCAGTTAGGGCTAGGGTCCCTAGTCTTGCCTGCCTAGTTAAGAATGAACTCAGTCAATGAGGCAGAAGGTACAGAGTAAAGAAAGAAGTTTATTGGAAAGAAAAGTACTTGCCAAAAGACACATGGGTGAGTTCAGAGAGAGAGTCGTGCCTTTGGGAAGTTTAAATCCTATATAAAAGGTCAGTTTTCTGGGTCTGTGTCTTCCCTTAAGCCAATTACCTTGCTTTGTCCCCACTGTCTCAGGACCCTCCCCTGGGATGCACACGCACACCCTCACCACGATGGATCTTGAAGTGAAGGCTTCTGGGAGGAGCAAGACTTGTTGTGGCCTGGAATTATCCTCTGACTTTTGACTCAAAAGAGCCTTTCTGGGCATGTCTTCCTTATCAGACAGGATTTTTTCCTTTCTTTGTCCTTGCCATGATTACTCCCTTGGAGGCGCTTAACAAGAGACAAAGATTGGCTATTTACCTGTTTTTGTTGGCTATTACTTCCTCAACTGGAGCCCATCTACCTCTTATCTCAGGGAATGCAAAGAGGAGGCTGGTTGATTGTAAATTTCCAACCTGGAGCCCATCTATCTCCTCCCTCACTGGGAATTGACAGGGCCCAGCACAGATGCAGCAGGATCCGCTGGCCACTGGGCAGGCCCAGCCACAGAGGCCAGGAGGTCAGCTCTGTCCTGGGACTGCCTGCCACTCCCCCAGAAGGAGGACCTTCCATTCCCGCTTTGCCTGTAAACAGTGTTCCTCAGATCGGCATTCAAGGTCTTTTGCAATCACGGCTGATTTTTCTAGACTGAAAAGAATTGTACTTTATTAAGGGCTTTGCTTGGGCTTCCCAGGTGGTGCAGTTGTAGAGAACCCTCCTGCTAATGCAGGAGATACAAGAGACGTGGGTTTGATCCCTGAGTCAGGAAGATCCCCTGGAGGAGGAAATGGCTAACCCACTCTAATATTCTTGCCTGGAGAATCCTTATGGACAGAGGAGCCGGGCAGGTACGATCCATGGGGTTGCAGAGTCAGACAAGGCTGACCAGACACACACACAGACACACACACACACACATGCTTTGCTCATTTGTGATAAGTCATTGAATCCTCCAAATAGCACTTTGAAGATGCTTCTCTCAGCCCAGCAAACTTTCTCAGGAGGGTCATGGGCTGAGGTCAGAGGGAGTGGGGGAGGGGCTACCCACACCTGCCAGGACCCTGGTCAGCTTGTCTCCCACCCACCCCCGCTGCTCCACCCGCTGCTTCTCCACGTCTCTGTCACCGTCACCTGCAGCCGTGACTCACTACCTGGAACCACACTCCCCTTCTCTTCACCACCTGCCTGTCCTCACCTCTTCCCCAAAGCCTGTCCCAGTCGCCCCATGGCCCTGGATCTAGTCTGTCTGTTTGGAGATGCTGGGGTATTGGCTGGTGGAGCAGACAGTCCAGTTCAGACTTGGTTTCCAGGCTCTGATCATCAATCGTCACTTAAGCCCAGACTCTGGTTGCATCACCTCCCAGAGGGGGCGAATGTCTACATTCCCAGGCAGCCTCACCCCCACCCCTGACAAACTCTCAGGGTCGTGGCCCAGAGGACGGGGTCCTGACACACATGTGCCTAGGTGAGAGCTCAGCTCCTCATCCACCCTCAAGGCCAGTTCTGTGGATGAGAACAAAGCAAGCTGATAGGGGTGACAGCTGATAGGTCAGGCTGAGGAGCGCCCCCACCCCATTCTCAAGAACCTGCTGGAGGACGCACTCCAGCAAAATGAGGGGGTGAAGCAAAGAAGATACGAGACAAGACTCCAGGAAGCAGGAGCCCAATACAGGAGGAGCAGTGGGCAGGCCTGTGGGACCGTCCAGATGGGGGTGGGGAGCAAGGAGCCAATGGAGCAGAGGGGTCAGAACCACGTCCACTCCAAGGGCTACTCCCGAGCATGTGACAGGCGCATGGAAGAGCAGGGAAAACTGAACAATAGCCACACAGAGAACCTGGCGAAAGGAAGTGTGAGCCCTGTGGCTTTGAGGGTGGGTGGTGGCAGAAGGACTGTAAACAGCAAACTCCATCCAGAAGTGATTTTCTCTGTAGTTAACATAAGAACCAGTTTTGNGCATGGAAGAGCAGGGAAAACTGAACAATAGCCACACAGAGAACCTGGCGAAAGGAAGTGTGAGCCCTGTGGCTTTGAGGGTGGGTGGTGGCAGAAGGACTGTAAACAGCAAACTCCATCCAGAAGTGATTTTCTCTGTAGTTAACATAAGAACCAGTTTTGTTGTCTTGGTGTTTTTGTTTTTGTTGAGAGGCCTGAGGGATCTTAGTCCCTTGATTAGGGATGGGAACCCTTGCCTCCCTGCAGTGGAAGCACAGAGCCTTCACCACTGAATTTCCAGGGAAGCCCCTGTGGAACCAGTATTTTTCTTACCAAAGTAAGAAATGTGGATTTGTTATGAGGAAGGAGGAAGGATGAGTGCTGGGTGGGAGCCGCCCGTGTAAGGAGAAGCCAGCCCTCCAAACACTACAGAAGCAGGCAGAAGACCCAGATCAGGAAACAGCAGAAGAAGCAAATTGTTTAGAGACCAGAGCAGGGGTGGGAGTGAGGTGGGGGGGGTCCCTGTCAGAAATGAGGGCTTTGCTTGCCATTGGGGCACAGTGCTGCCATTAGTAGAGGGGCAGGCGGAAGACTGAGTTATTTCCTTGAAAGCCTTTTAGTTTCACTTGAGTCCTTAAACTGTGTACACTTCAGTTCAGTTCAGTTCAGTCGCTCAGTCGTGTCCGACTCTTTGCGACCCCATGAATCACAGCACGCCAGGCCTCCCTATCCATCACCATCTCCCGGAGTTCACTCAGACTCATGTCCATCGAGTCCGTGATGCCATCCAGCCATCTCATCCTCGGTTGTCCCCTTCTCCTCCTGCCCCCAATCCCTCCCAGCATCAGAGTCTTTTCCAATGAGTCAACTCTTCGCATGAGGTGGCCAAAGTACTGGAGTTTCAGCTTTAGCATCATTCCTTCCAAAGAAATCCCAGGGTTGATCTCCTTCAGAATGGACTGGTTGGATCTCCTTGCAGTCCAAGGGACTCTCAAGAGTCTTCTCCAACACCACAGTTCAGAAGCATCGATTCTTCGGCGCTCAGCTTTCTTCACAGTCCAACTTTCACATCCATACATGA
>SJYX01007829.1:66563-97416 GCA_006410675.1 Oreotragus oreotragus | reverse complement strand
TAGATGTGTATAAGAGACAAGTTTATTGTGATCCACACAGTCAAAGGCTTTGGCATAGTCAATAAAGCAGAAATAGATGTTTTTCTGGAACTCTCTTGCTTTTTCCATGATCCAGCGGATGTTGGCAATTTGATCTCTGGTTCCTCTGCCTGTTCTAAAACCAGCTTGAACATCAGGGAGTTCACGGTTCACATATTGCTGAAGCCTGGCTTGGAGAATTTTGAGCATTACTTCACTAGTGTGTGAGATGAGTGCAATTGTGTGGTTTTTTCAAAATAGTACTTTAGTCAGAATTTAGGTAAACAGTATGAAATACAGTTAAATCCTGTATTTTACAAATTTAAATAATGGATGTAGATTTACTAGAACACTTTGCAAGGGTCTGGTCCCAAATGAGAAAGACCTGGGAAGCAGGACCTCCCAGGCACACAGTCCCGCCCACCACAGCCCCCGAGAAGCGAGGAGCAGGGTCACTGCTGATGGCTTCTGACTTAATAGCGGGTTTGAAACACAAGACCTCTGACAACTACACCTTTGACCTGTTTTCATGATGGAGAGGAATTTCAATTCAGTTCAGTTCAGTCACTCAGTTGTGTCCGACTCTTCATGACCCCACGGACTGCAGCACTACAGGCCTCCCTGTCCATCACCAACTCTTGGAGTTTACTCAAATTCATGTCCATCAAGTCGGTGATGCCATCCAGCCATCTCATCCTCTGTCATCTCCTTCTCCTCCTGCCTTCAATCTTTTCCAGCATCAGGATCTTTTTCAGTGAGTCGGTTCTTCCTATCAGGTGGACAAAGTATTGGAGTTTCAGCTTCAGCATCAGTCCTTCCAATGAATATTCAGGACTGAATTCCTTTTGGATGGACTGGTTGGATCTCCTTGCTGTCCAAGGGACTCTCAAGAGTCTTCTCCAACACCACAGTTCAAAAGCATCAATTCTTCTGTGCTCTGCTTTCTTTAGAGTCCAACTCTCACATCCATACATCACCACTGGGAAAACCATAGCCTTGACTAGACGGACCTTTGTTGGTAACGTAATGTCTCTGCTTTTTAATATGCTATCTAGGTTGGTCATAACTTTTCTTCCAAGGAGCAAGCGTCTTTTAATTTCATGGCTGCAGTTACCATCTGCAGTGATTTTGGAGCTCCCAAAAATAATGTCTGTCACTGTTTCCACTGTTTCCCCATCTATTTGCCATGAAGTAATGGGACTGGATGCCATGATTTTAGTTTTCTGGATGTTGAGTTTTGAGCCAACATTTAGGAATTTAGGGAAACTTAAGAAGAGATGGTTTCTGACCTGAAACACCCAGGTCAGCTGTCTACACTGCTCAGGCCATTTTCTCCCTCCTCCCTTTTTCCCATCTACGGGCCCTGAAACAAGGGGTTTGGGGAAACCAGGAAGACTTCGTCCTGAGCTCTTGTCAATTCACATCTTCCTTATTCACACAGCAGCATCCTGTCTCCACCCAAGAGCCTGTGGTTACCAGCATCCCCGAAGGCCAGGGCAATTCTTGGTGTCCAGACGATGCTATGATACCTTTCCCAGGGGCTGGTGGAATCCTGGGCCGAATGAACCCTGGCGAGCATCGGACGTGGTCACAGGCACAAAGCAGAGAGAGAACAAGGATTCGTGTCCCCGAGGGTTTGTGACCACCAAGGACGCTGTGAACCAACAGAGCTGGCAGCTTGAGAAGGTGCCTGAGGAGAAGGGGGTGGGGCTTGAGTGATTTTCTGCTGAAACCGTCAGGCAAAAACCTCAGGAAGCAGGCAGGGCTAGTAGACTGGCCGCAGTGCCTGTAGCCACTCATCCCAACCCTTCCTGCTACTGCTGGCTCTCGGTCCCGTCACCCACCATCACCCTGCCGACCATCTGCTGAACAAGAGGACGTCCGGCTCTAAGTGGGGGTAGTGATGAAGCAGTTACAAAGCATTCACTTAAAACACTGTCGTTTAACTGAACTGCTGACCCTTCCTCACACCCCTGCCTGGGGTTCCCAGGGACCCATTGTTTTTCATTGTCTAAAACTTCATCATTCCTGGTCGTGGCTCACGACACCAACTTAGAGCAAAATGGACAGGAGCTGCCAGCTACATCTACACGATGGTTAGAAAACTGAGAAACCATAAGATTTCAGGCAACAGTTACTCACCATTTCGGAATACAAAATAATGAGTTCCATAGGCTTCATCTATCTAGTCACTACTATAACCCTGATTTCAGGAGACAGGAAGTGTCAGTCATGTCCAACTCTTTGTGACCCCCAAGGACTGTAGCCCGCCAGGCTCCTCTGTCCATGGGATTCTCCAGGCAAGAACACTGAAGTGGGTTGCCATTCCCTTCTCCAGGGGATCTTCCTGACCCAGGGATCGAACCTGCGTCTCCTGCATTGCAGGCAGATTCTTTACTGTCTGAGCCAACAGAGATGACCTGGTAAATACTTGTTCCTGAGTTAATGAATGAACGGTCAGTACACTTATAAAAAATTCTCCAAGTCTGTTTCTGGATATTTATTGGAAGAAAACACAACAGTAACTTGAAAAGATCTTCACCCTCACGTTCACTGCAGAATTATTTACAACAGCCAAGATCTGGAAACAACATAAATGTCCATCAGTGTTTGAATGGATAAAGATGTGCTCCCCACACAATGGGACAGTATTTTTTCAGCCACAAAGAATGAGATCCTGCCGTCTGCAACACGCGGGTGGACCCCAAGGGCATTATGCTCAGTGAAGTACGTCAGACAAAGACAAACACTGTGTGACCTCACTTCAAACAGCAGACAGGCACCGAGCTCATAGACACAGAACACAGACGGATGGTGGCTAGAGGGGATAGCAGGGGTCAGGGCGTGAGTGAAAGGGAGTCAAAGGCTGCAAACTTGTAGTTATATAATAAATAAATCATGAGGATGCCACATACAGCATGGCGGCTGTAGGTAATAATTCTGTATGCATATGTGAAAGCTGCTAAGAATAGACCCTAAAAGTGCTCCTTACGAGGAAAAAAACAAAATTCTGTAATATGGATGCTGATCAGTGTTCGTTAGACTAACTGGGGTGATCATTCCACAGAATGTACAAATATCAAATCACTATATTGTATGCCTGTTACCTATATGATGTTAGATGTCAACTACGCCTGAATAAAAACAAAACAGAAAAAAAAAAACCCAAAGCAACAAAAACAAACTCTCCTGGGAAAGAAACAAAGGGCAAAATGTTTAATCCTACAGAAATGTCACTGATGTGAAAAATGCACAGAACATTTTGAGGCTCCAAGAAAGTGCTTTTAAGATCCCTGATCTCGTGAAAGTGAGAGGCTGAGCTCAGCCCCGTGAAAGCACTATCTTCACGAGAACGAATGTCAAAAGAAAAAGAAGGAAAATCCTGAGAGTCACCCAGGGAGAGGTGACCTGCCCTCTGTGAAAGCGCAGAAAAGGGAACTGAATAAATGGATCAGATTTAAGGGAACGACTCGCTTCTATGGTGGGGGTGACAGTGTTTAATGGGGAGAACAAGGTGAGAGGGAAATGAAAGAAAAACTGGGGAGACTCGTTCAGGGAGAAAAAATTTAAAGATAAAAAGTTTTCATTTCAAAGCTTCTTCTTCCCAGCATCTTTCTGGACAGAGCTTGACCAGAAACCAGAACGGGGCAGCAGAATTTACCCACAGGGAGCTGGTGACCGCATCAGGACCCAGAGGGGACCCCCAGACTGTTGTTCTCATGAAGGGACCTGGGGCCACAACTGGGGACTTGGACACCCGCTCGGGCCGCACTCGAGTCCATGTCCACTTGGTGTTGGCTCTGAGCCACGCGGGAACATAATTCCTCACTGGACCGGGTGGTGCCTCTCCAGCTCAGCCACTTCTGCATGAGCAGCCTGGATGCAGAGACACCTTCAGACATTTTCAAGACCTAGGTCCCTTGCTGGTGAAGCTTCGTCCAGGAGCCGCTTCCGTGGCCGCGGGGCCAAGGTCAGGAGGGAGAGCTCAGGGTCCTCTCTCACTCTTGAAAGGACGTCGGGCTCGTCCCTGTCCTGGTCTCAGATAGGGGTCCTCAGGTGTAAATCGCACAGGGTGACTGTGTGACTGTGTAGACAGGCTCCCTGCCCCATCCACCGGCACCAGCACGGCTCCGGAGACAGAGACCCCCAGTGGGCTGAAGGCGGGGCCGTGGCCACGCCAGGCAAGTCCAGCAGAATCAACACCCGGGCCTGGGCACCCAGGGGGCCTGACAAGGCTCAGGATGAACCCCACAAGGAGAGAGCCCCACAGGGGAGGAGGCTGCCTGGGCAGGCTGGCCCTGGCTCAGCTCCTGCTGGACAAGTTGCACAGGACACCCCACGTGAGACAGATGGAACCCACAGTATGCTCAGTCATTTCAGCCGTGTCCAATTCTGTGACATCATGGACCATAGCCCACCAGGGTCCTCTGTCCATGGGATTTTCCTGACCCAGGGTTCAAACCCGCATCTCTGGTGTCTCCTGCAGTGTAGGCAGATTCTTTACCACTGAGCCAGTGGGGAAGCCCAGAACCCACAGAATCACAAGAAATAAAAAACCAGTGGATTTTTAAGCCACCAAGATTTGGCGTGTTTGCTACTCAGGACGTATAACTTGAGCAATAAGACTAATAGAAGTTCTAAAGACGTTTCCCTCCTTGACAAGCTCTATTCCTTCCACAGACCACTCTGAAAAGGAAGTCGTCACTGAGTGACTAAATGCCTCTTGGAGGCTTTTTACACCCTCTCCTTGGAAAGCTGACCCTTGACTCCGCCTCCTGAGATGAGCGGCCGCAGTCAGCGTGAAGCCCACCTCTGGTCTCTCTCTTCCAGTCACCCCTTGTCTCCCCATCCTCTGGGTGCTACTCACGAGACCAGCTCTACCTGCCCTGTTAGAGCAACGAGAGCCGTGTGGTACCAGGGTCATCCAAACCCACCAGCTCAGCCACCTCCCCAGCCCTCCCCTGGGCCCACACAGTTGGCTTGTTAGAAATAAAATGCAGATTTTTATTCTTTTCAATTTCTCCTTTTAAAATTCAAATATCCACTGACATAGTCGCTCCACATACTACAGAAAAGCAGGGCAAACAGCCCCGGAGATGTGAGCTGGGGCCGTGTCACCCAGAGAAGCAGAGGGTGACTACAACATTTACCCCCAAACATTACTACATCCCCTTCACCTGAGTCTGGGTCCACACTGCATCACAGATGACAGAGAAAAACCGGTTATCATTAGAAGTATTTATGACCAACTTCATAGAAGTTGATTGTTTGGGCAGTGTTGTTGTTCGGTCGCTAAGTCATGTCCGACTCTTTGCAACCCCAAGCACTGAAGGACACCAGGCTCCTCCACCATCTCCTGAGGTTTGGGCGGAATTACTCACATGGTAAGTGAAACCTGATGCTACATTTCCAAGACCTCAAAAGGCCTGAAACTTAGGCAGGAAAGAGCTGGTCTTCCCCAGAAGCTCAGTGGGCAGACAAGAAGAGCAGTCATGCAGACCTGGCGTCACGACCCGCTACTCATTCCCCTGCGGCCGTGGGTCTCTCTGAAAATCTAGTTAAAGCTACAAAGTCTTCCTGAGAAAGACACACGTGACCACAGCTTTGTGTATGGTCACGTGGAGCTTAGGGACCAGAAGCCCATCCTTGTGGTTTTGCTGGCAGAGCATGGGCTCCAGACTAAGAATCTTCCACGTGATGCCTGGGGTCCTGCCCCAAGGCCAGGAGACAGGAGCTCACATCCTGCTCTGCCATTTATGAGCTGTGGTCACACCACTTAACTCTCAACCACAGACTAGGGATCACATTGCATCTCAAGGATTATAGTGAGGCTTAAAATCAGTTGAGAAGATTCACCTGCTAGTGCATTATCTGCACACAAACACCTGCGAAAATGATGCCTGAACAACACATGGGTGACACTTGTCTGCAAGTCCTGAGAAAGTGCTGGCTCAGCTGAAAGACCGGGTTCCCAGGTCACTGCTGGACACAGGCCGCCACAAACATGAGCAAGTCAGGGACAAACACCGTACCTGGAGGAATCAGGGTCGGAGACCCCCAGCGGCCCTGCCCAGCCAGTTCTGTGGGGATGGTTGTAAAGGACAGAAATGAAGGGTGAGCAGGTGGCTGTCCTTCTGGGCACCTCTCAACTGAAGAAGCTGATGAAACAATGTCATAGATGAGCTGAACCAAGAAGAGAGGTGCCCTGATTTTGTGAAAAACTAGAAGAAGGGCTGAGCTCATACAACCGAAGTCTCCCAAGGGCTCCTGCAAAGGCAACAGACGTCTGGTCCATGTCCGCGTTCTCCCGGTCACCTCTGTTCCCGGCATCTCATCTCTGCTCCGCTTCACAGAAGGGAGAATTCCTGCCACTTCCATTTCTTCAGGCGTTTCATTCCAGGCATATGAGGTGGTGGGAAGAACTCGGGTGGGGAATCAGGAGGAGTCTGGATTCTGACACATCCCCTGTCTGGGCAAGTGTCTGCCTGTGTGTCTGGCTCAGCCATCCAATAAATGTTTGTGAAATGAAGAAATGAATGACTGTCTCTGAACTTTGAGCTTTCTCCTGTATAAGGGCAAACATTGACCTCATCTGGGAACTGTTTTGCAGTGAGCTCCCATGTGTGAAGGCACTGCAGGATCCATGGGCAAAGACAGCAGGTGGTGCGAGCGCATGGCCCCCCTCCACTGCTGAGGAACCTGAGAAACCACACTGGGGGGCTCCCGGCCAGTGGCCCCGGGGCTGCCAGTGGAGTTGGCCGTCACACCTGCAGGGGAGACCAGGCTTTGCCTCAGTGTCACCTGTGCCCATGCAGCATGTGAGGCCCGCATAGGCCCACCTTTCAACCACACCTGCCTACTTATGTTAGCGGCACCTCTGTGGGGCCAAACCGCGTCCCCCTGGCTCAGGGTAAAAACCACATCAGGGTCACTCCTTATCCCATACTGAACTCCGTGGACCTGGAAGTCAGCTATCACAGGACACGAGATGTTAGTTACATGCAAGAAAATTTGCAGCGACATCCCACCCATAGATGGTAACTCTGCAGAGAACTTTTCTTAATAAAGGAAGAGTCTAAAATTAGTACTTGGGTTAGAGAAGTGGGCACTCACTGAACAAAATTCCATGAAAACCTGCTGTGGGCAAGGTACTTGACCTGGCAGAGGCTGGCGCTGGGTGCTGGTGCTGGGTACTGAGTGCTGGATGCTGGGCACTAGAAGAGGCAATGATATTTCTGTCCTCAGGGGTCTTTTCCAGAAAAAATAGGTAAGTAAACTCTCAGCATCCCATATCACTGAATGACCTCAATGCAGGGTAACTGTGTGAACAACACACAGAACAGTCAGAGGGAAATGACTCTCACTCCTAGAACCAAGAAAAGCAACTGAGCCCTGAGAGCAGGAGTGAGTTTCCCAGATGAAGAAAGTGAAACCCAGACCGCAGGAACAGCTCCACCCAGAGAGGCCAAGTGACCAGCACCAAGTGCAGGAAGGGCCACCCCCCACAGGTGTTCCCGCGGCCAGTGGAGTAGGTCCAGTGGGAGGTCGGGGGTTGGATGGGTAGGGTGGGGCGGGGACACAATGGGGACATGGTGGGCCCCCATCAGGGGCAGCTCTGCTGCTGGAAACTTCCTGAGGTGCCCACGTGAGCACTGGGGCCCACAGCTGCTCACCTTCAGAGGCCCCTTGGCACCAGAAAGTGGTCCCGCCCTCCGCCTGCTCGGCCCCTGGCCAGCCCTGGACAGAGGATCCAGGCCCCAGTGTTCCCAGGGCCCCGCCGCCCACATGCATGAACCCTCAAATGGGCGAAGTGAACAGAAGAATCAGCCAGTAAAAAGGTGACAAGGGCCTGAATGCCGTCAGCAGAAAGGTGAGAACAGAGAACCAGAGGCAAGATCAACGTGCCGTCCCTAGGGAGAGGAGGGCCCGGGGACACCCTGAAGCCAGTAAGGGGAGGCTGGACCCCCAGGGACGAAACTGGGGTCTGGGGAGGCTGGGGCCACCAAGAGGAGGCTGGGGCCTGGGGAGGCTGGGGCCCCGGAAGCTCCAGGCCCCAATGGGACGTCAATGCCAGGACGTGACCAGTCACTGGCTGTGAGACAGTCAGATGCCAGGCCTCCAGATGCTGCTAGGCAACATGCCTGACTCTCCTCAGAGCCGTGCAGAGGTTTTCATCAAAGATGAAACAGAGCAGCAGTGGGCACAGCCTTGTTCCTGGGCGAGACCGACGGTTGTCTGCCTGGATGGCCTGAGCTGTGAACTGATGGGGGAGCCTCAGGAGTGAAACAGCCGCAGCTCTGGGTCCAAGTGCTGCGTGGGCCTTGACAGCCCAGCTGCTGAAGTGCCCTCAGGTTCTGCAAATAGCCCCGGGCGTAGATGAGTAACTGTCTGAACCCTCTTTGCATCTCAGACAATAATGCTTTGAGAACCCAGACCTGTGACATTGGTCTGCTCTCTTCCTGTTGTTTTGGTTTGCTGAATGGCAACCCACTCCAGTGTTCTTGCCTGGAGAATCCCAGGGACAGGGGAGCCTGGTGGGCTGCCGTNCTGTCTGAACCCTCTTTGCATCTCAGACAATAATGCTTTGAGAACCCAGACCTGTGACATTGGTCTGCTCTCTTCCTGTTGTTTTGGTTTGCTGAATGGCAACCCACTCCAGTGTTCTTGCCTGGAGAATCCCAGGGACAGGGGAGCCTGGTGGGCTGCCGTCTCTGGGGTCGCACAGAGTCGGACACCACTGAAGTGACTCAGCAGCAGCAGCAAACCTTCTAAGCGGCCACCATACAGATCCTACAAAGGAGGGATCCTGAGTGCAGAGGCCAGGGCACCTCTGACAGACAGGAGGGTGAGAGAAGGCCAAGGGCCCAAAGGGGAGAGCGTTGGGGCCACAGCAGGCTTCCCACCCTCGCTCTGCACGTGCTGGGCCCTGTGTGAGGACAGAAACGTGGTGAGTCCTCACCTATTTGCTGAGCAAATGGAAAAGAAAATCTCTGTGGGGATCATGTAATACAGGAGAACAAGCTGTTTCAACATTTCAATGGTTTGTTGAAATTTTTTGTGAGCAAATGCTATTAGTTAATGAACACTCTTCTGTTAATTAATGCCAGACCTGAAGTTAAAGAGCCCAGGGCTTTCCTTTATTGATTTTCTTAATGAACAGACTTTATTTTTCTAGGTTTAGGCTTACAAAAAAGCTGAGCAGAAAGTGTAGAGGGTTCCCATATACCACCTCTCCCCTATGCAGTTTCTCCCAATTTCAACATCCTCCCAACACACGATACCCTTGTTATTAACACAGTGGATGAACCCACACTGACACGTCATCGTTGCCCAGAGTCCGTGGTCTACGCTGGGGGTCAGTCTTGCATTAGACTTGTTATGGGTTTGGATAAATAGACAACGACGTGTATCCACCATCATCATCTCATACAAAGCAGGTCTCCCTGGAATTCCTCTGTGCTCCACCTGTTCATCCCTCCCTCCCTCAAACCCTGAAACCACCGATCTTTTTACTGTCTCCATAGTTTTGCCTTTCCCAGAATGTCACGTAGTTGGAATCATACAGTGTTCGGCCTTTTCAGATTGGCTTCTTTCATTTAGGCGTGTGCACATAAGTTTCCTCCATGTCTTTTCACGGCTTCACAGCTCATATCTAAATAATATTTCATTGTCTGGGTGCACCACAGTTTATTTATCCATCACCTACTGAAGGACATCTTGGTTGCTTCCAAGTTTTGACCATTATGAATAGAAGTGCTACAAACATTCGTGTGCAGGTTTTTATGATGCTGAGGCTGAAACTCTAGTACTTTAGCCACCTCATTCGAAGAGTTGACTCACTGGAAAAGACCCCGATGCTGGGAGGGATTAGGGGCAGGAGGAGGAGGGGACAACAGAGGATGAGATGGCTGGATGGCATCACTGACTTGACACACACGAGTCTGGGTGAACTCTGGGAGTTGGTGACGGACAGGGAGGCCTGGCGTGCTGTGATTCATGAGGTCGCAAAGAGTCGGACATGACTGAGCGACTGAAATGAACTGAACTGAACTGGACATAAGTTTCCAGCTCCTTTGGGTAAATGCCACAAGCACAGTTGCTGGATTCCTGTGGTAAGACTTGTCAGAAACTGCCAAAGCACCTTTCAAAGTGTCTATAAGTTTTGAATGCCCACCATCAGGGAGCGAGAGTTCCTTTTGCCGCACAGCGTCCCCAGCATTTGGACTTCCCATGGATTTTCAGACATTTTAATAGGTGTGTAGTGGGATCTCGCTGCTGTTTTTCTTTGCGTTTCCCTGATGATATACAATGTGGAACATCTGTTCATGTGCTTATTTGCCGTCTGTGTGTCTCCTCTGGTGAGGTCTGTTAAGGTCTGTGGCCTGTCCTTTCCTTCTCTTACCAGCTTTTTCACACAGATATTTTTAATTTTAATGTAGCCCTAACCTAGCTGAGTTGGCAACTGGACGGAGAAGGCAATGGCAACTTACTCCAATACTCTTGCTGGGAAGGTCCCATGGATGGAGGAGCCTGGTAGGCTGAAGTCCACGGGATTGCTAGGAGTCGGACACGACTTCACTTTCACTTTCATGCATTGGAGAAGGAAATGGCAACCCACTCCAGTATTCTTGCCTGGAGAATCCCAGGGACAGGATAGCCGGGTGGGCTGCCATCTATGGGGTCGCACAGAGTCAGACATGACTGAAGCGACTTAGCAGCAGCAGCAACCTAGCAATGGGCTTCCCTGGTTGCTTAGCAGTAAAGAATCCGCTTGCCAATGCAGGAGATGCAGCTTCAATCCCTGGGTCAGGAAGATACTCCTGGAGAAGGGAATGGCAACACACTCCAGTATTCTTGCCTGGAGAATCCCATGGACAGAGGAGCCTAGGGGGCTACAGTCATGGGAGTCACAAAGAGTTGGACACACTTTAGTGACTAAACAACAATAAGCGTAGCCATGTTTTCTTTCTTCGATTATCCTTTTGGTGTTGTAGCTAAAAAGTCATTATCAAACCTAAGGTCACCTTTAGATTTCATCTCCTAGGCTGTCTTCTAAAGTTTTGCAGTTTTGTATTTTACATTTAGAGCTATGATCCATTTTGAATTTATTTCTGTGAAAGGTCTGTGTCTAGATTCCTTGTTTTTCCTTCCTTCTTTCTTCCTTTTTCACTTTTTTTTTTTTTGCATGTGAAAGTCCAGGTGTTTCAGAACCATTTATTGAAAAGACTATCCTTTCTCCATTGAATTCCCTTTGTTCCTTCATCAAAATTCAGTTCACTTCATTTACCTGGGTCTGTCTCCAGCTCTCTGTTCTCCTCCATTAATCTGTGTTTCCATTCTTTAACCAGCACCACACTATCCTGATTTCTATAGCTTTAGAGTAACTTTTCAAGCTGGATGGCAAACATCCTCCAACTTTGTTCTTCTTCAGTATTTTGCTGTCTATTCTGGGCTTTTTACCCCACTGCTCTTTTCCTGGTATAAGTTTTATGATCAGCTTGCTTGTTAATGTATCCACAAATATCTTCCTGAGATTTAGATGGAGACATCTCTATATCTAGAGACCAAATTGGGAGAAGCAGACATCTTGGTAAGGTTGAGTCACCCTGTCCAAGAACACTACTGTGGGTTGAATTGGGTCCCCAGACGATATGCTGAAGTCCTACACTTCAGGACCCGTGAATGTGACCTTCTTTGAAAAGAGAGATTTCCAGGTATGATTAGTGAGGATGAGGCTGCAGTGGACTAGGGTGGCCTTGAAGCCCAAAATGACCGTGGCCTTCTCAAGAGGAATGAACAGTGACCGAAGGGGAGACACAGACAGCCAGGGAGGCCATGTGACAGCAGAGATAGAGACAGGAGGGAGGCTGCCACCCGAAGCTGGACAGATGAGGGAGCGGCTCCTGAAATCGTCAGAGGGAACACAGCCTGGCCCCAACTTTGCACAGAACTTCTAGACTCCAGAACTGTGAGAGAAAAAATTCTGTTGTTTTGTTCACTTGGTTTCTGATAGCTTGTTACAGCAGCACTAAAAATCTAGTTCAAACATGAACTATCTCTGTTTATTTATATGTACTATCTATTTCACCAGAGTTTGGAGTTTTTTTTTTCATATAGTGCACATTAGTTAGGTTTATATCTAAGCATTTAATTTTTTTTTTTTTTTAAGGCCGGGATGGGGCAGGGGAGGTAGCTTTCCTAGTGGTTCAGACTGTAGAAAATCTGCCTGCAATGCAGGACACCCAGGTTCAATCCCTGAGTTGGAAAGATCCCCTGGAGAAGGGAATGGCAACCCACTCAGTATTCTTGCCAGGAGAATCCCATGGCCAGAGGCAGGATACAGTCCATGACGTTGCAAGTGACTAATACACACAAGGTCAGGGTTTAGTCGCTAAGTCGTGTCCGACTCTTTGCAGCCCCATGGACTATAGCCTGTCAGGCTCCTCTGTCCATGGGATTTTCCAGGCGAGAATACTGGTGTGGGTTGCCATTTCCTTCTCTGTAATACACACACATAATACGCATTTGATTTTTTGGTGCTAATACAAGCTTACGGTGTTTTCAACTTCAAATTCCAATTGTTCATTGCTGACATATAGGGAAGCAATTGACTTTTGCATATTAATCCTGTATCCTCTAACTTTCCTATAATTGTTTATTAGTTCCAAGAGAATTTTTATTGTTCTTTTTTGTCATGTATAAAATAAGACAGTTTTGTTACTTCCACTTCCTTCCATATCTGTAAGAGTTTACATTTCCTTTTCTTGTGTTATTACATTAAATGGCACCTCCAGTAGGATGTTGATGGATATGGTGCGCCCTTGTTCCTGATCTTAGGAGAAAGCATTGAAACATTAAGAAACAAATAACAGAAAAAAAAATCAGCTCCATGGGGCTGGTACAGATCACAAGAACAGGAGAAAGAGATGCTTTTTGTCTGGTGTTGAGATGGCCCCATTTTGGTCACCTGAGCAAATGCAACACAACCTCGTGGCTGCTCTGGAAGGTTCTTTCCTCGATGGTCCTGGAACAGCTGCCGTCGCTCTGGAGCAAAACTGCTCAGGCGGCATTGCGTGAATCCCATGTTGAAATGTGAATGTGAGCAGTCCTTCTTCAAGAGCAAAAGCCATTTCTACGATCAGCTGTTGTGTCAAGAGACAAATCAATCAAGATGCAAGCCCTGACGGAGCCACATCTGCTGAGCGGGAAGCACCCTGCCTGGTGCTGTGGAAATTAGAAAAAGTCTTGCCTGCATGTCACTCAGTCGTGTCTGACTCTTTGTGACCCCATGAACCGTAGCCCGCAGGCTCCTCTGTCCACGGGATTCTCCAGGCAAGAATACTGCAGGGGGTTGCCATGCCCTTCTCTAGGGGACCTACCTGATCCAGGGATCAAAAGAAAGTCTCCTGAATTGCAGGCAGACTCTTTTACCAGCTGAGCCACCAGGGAAGCCCAGAAAAGGTCTTGAAATGCTTATAATTCCCAAAGATGTTTACAGCCTGCTTATAAAGTTGAGTTAATTTACTACGCTAATGCTGTGCCTGGCTGGAGCGTTTGTCTGGTGGGGGCCGGGGAGGAAGAGACTGGAAAAGGGCCTGCTGGAGGAGGGTGGAGGGTGGTAGAGGACCCGCCAAACCCTCAAGGCCACAAATGCATGGCAGCAGCAGGTCTGTCTTCTGGAAAAGCCTGGAACAGATTTTTGTCTCTCTCCACCCCTACCTACAAGACATTCCAGGGGCCGAACTATGTTCTCTCTCTCTCTCTGAAGCAATTTTCGGAGAACTTCCTTCTCTTCAAATAAAGTATTTAGGAAGAAGGGTTTTTAATATAGAGTCTCAGTTCAGCTTCCACCACCCCAGAGAGACATCTCAGGCCTCACCACCAACCTTCTGCCTTGGAGACTAAGTACAGACAGCAGCCCCTGGTTTGGGGAAAGAGGGTAGGACTCAGTTACCAGTTTATTGAAATAAGCAAGACACGTCCCCTTGTCTGCAGTGGGACAGGTTTGAACCTGTAAAGCCTGGTCCCTAAGTGGCTTCCACCATTCCCACCACACTGGACCCTGTGGCCGCTACCTGGGGCGCCCCTGGGGCTCCAAGGTGACCTGCAGGAGGAAGTGCAGGGCTGGCAGAGAAGGCCCTCTCTGCTTCCTCCGGAGGAGGTGACTAGTAAAACAACCGCTTTAATTCTTTTTTTTTTTTAATTTACTTTAATTGGAGGCTAATTACTTTACAATATTGTATTGGTTTTGCCATACATCAACATGAATCAGCCAGGAGTGAGTACACGTGTTCCCCGTCCTGAACCGCCCCCTCCCACCTCCCTCCCCTTAGCATCCGTCTGGGTCATCCCAGTGCACCAGCCCCTGCTGCTAAGTCACTTCAGTCGTGTCCGACTCTGTGCGACCCCAGAGAAGGCAGCCCACCAGGCTCCCTGGTCCCTGGGATTCTCCAGGCAAGAACACTGGAGCGGGTTGCCATTTCCTTCTCCAATGCACCAGCCCCAAGCATCCTGTATAATTCTAACAAGCCNGCCCCTGCTGCTAAGTCACTTCAGTCGTGTCCGACTCTGTGCGACCCCAGAGAAGGCAGCCCACCAGGCTCCCTGGTCCCTGGGATTCTCCAGGCAAGAACACTGGAGCGGGTTGCCATTTCCTTCTCCAATGCACCAGCCCCAAGCATCCTGTATAATTCTAACAAGCCGTCAGTAATGAATGAAGACCCACAGTCTCTGTGCCTCCAGGCTGCTCTCGGAGAGAGGGCCCTGCAGGCACCTGGCAAAGCGGGGGTGCGTCAAAGACACTGCCTCCCTCACGCTGAGCGGAACCCCTCCGGCCTCGGAAGCCTCGCAAGCCTCGCTTCGGGCCCACCAGGTCCCTCGGGGCCTCCAGTCAGGCGCCCAGGTTTTCAGTCAAGCGGCCGCCCTGCCCCAGGGCAGTCTCTGGCCCCCGAGTCCCCGGTGTTGCGGGGAGACCTGAGCCGTTTCACCAGTCCGGAACCAGACTGAGCCAGGCCGGGCGCCCCGCGACCCCAAATGGAGGAAGGAGAAGAGGCCTGCCCCGCACCCCGTGCCGGCACCCCCTGCGCCCCACACCCCGTGAGCCCCGCACCTCCATGCGCCCTCGTAAGCCCCGCACCCCCGTGCGTCCCCGTGAGCCCCGCGCCCGGTGCGCCCCGCACCCCCGTGTGCCCTGGGGCGGGCGCGCTCGGATCCCCTCGCGCTCGCCTCTCGCCTCCCGCCGGAGAAGCGTCAGGACAGAGGCGGGGTGGGGCGCGGTTAAAAGGCGCTGCAGGTGGGAGCCCGGCCATCCCCAAGAGGAGCGGGCGGAGGGCCCTGCAGACACCCCACTCCGCCGAGCCCGCGGCGCCAGGCCCTTCCTGCCCATCCGGCTGCGACCGAGGCGGGGGCACCGCCCCGGACCCCGCGCCCCGAGCGCGCGCAGCAGGTGAGCAGGGGTGAGGGGGGCGGGCGCACCGCCCATCTCGGCCGCAGAAATTGCATCCAGAAGCCGGATTAGGTAGGTCGGCGTCCGCGGTCCCCTGGCCCTCAGCACCCCACCTCCGCGCACCTGTCGGCGACCCTGTTCGGGGGTACAGTCCGCCGGATCCGCCTGCGCCCCGCATCCTCCCGCCCGCCGCCGGCGCGATTGCAGGAACGAGGATGGACTGGTTTGACTTTTCCCCGGGTCCCCCCGGACTTGCACAGCAGGTTTTATAGAAGCCTCACGAGTATTCAAGGGCCCCTTTCCCCCACTTCCTCTGCGGCGGTTTGGTGTGTCCTGGCTTTCACGGGTCACTGGCAAGGTCGGGCTCGCTTTTGGGGGCGCGGGACTAACCAACAAGACCAGGGAGAACTGGCGGGAGTGGCCCGTGATGTCAGCCGGGGCGCCTGTGGGCCGCACGTGACAAGATAGTCACTGGACAACAGTAATTAAGTGTCACTGGTGACACATTTCAGTTAAAAGACGGAGGCACCAGAGGCCTCTTCCCTCTGGTGGGGGAGTCGGGCCGGGTATCACCTGGCACAGTTGTGTGGTGACCGGTTTGGCCGCCCTTCCTGGAGAGTGGACGGAGTGTGAGGTGAGTGTGAGCTGGATACAGCTGTGGACCCTGAGGGGCTGGGGGCCTGCAACCACACCCCTGGCATCACCTCCCCAGGTGGCATTTCACTGTGGGTTGAGCGCCTGGTTAAATTCATCCAGGCACCCTTGCTCTCTTTCTCGGGCAGACTTGATGCCAAAGAAGCCTTTTCCTGCCCCAGCTCTGGCCAGTGTTCTAGAAGAGACTCCTGCCCCAGCCAGGCTCCTTAGAATTGCAGGACGCACAGGGCCTTGTCTGCTGCTCCTCCCAAGACTCTGGGGTGGCTTGGGAACCCTGCCAGGCAGGGGAGATGGGTTAGGAAGAGAGGAGCCTGCGACACAACTTGGGGGGGGGGTCCCACTTGCCCTCACCCCGTTGACCCAACCCGGAAAATGCTAGTCGGTTCAGCTGCTCCACCGTATGAAAACAAAGTCTGATACCGGAAACAGGGACTTCATTCTCTTTTTCTGACTTTTCTGAATTATAAGAGCTTTAAGAAGGAAAAGAACCAGCAGAGGTTCTGACTGAACAATTTCAACAGGGTGTGAGGAGACTCACCACATACCCCGGCTGGTTCTGAATGTCCCAGGAGCTGTGAGTGGTTTGTACACTTTTGTTAAAATGTTAGAATGAAATTGTGGGAAAATAATTTTCAGCCCAGAGTTCCAAGTCTGTAAAGGCATGATGCTGCCGGTAACTCCATTGTCATGTTAAGATTTCTGTTTGACTCACTTGATCCGTGAGAATGAAACTGGGTCCCTGAAGGCTTTTTTGGTTTTTATTCCCAGGATCATTTAATTCCAGCTGGACCTAAATGTTTGGAAGGCACACAGGTTTGCTTGAATGAACAGAGACGGCTAAATGGAAAAAAAAATTTTTTTTAACTCTTTGAATTCTGTTTGACTCACTTGATCCGTGAGAATGAAACTGGGTCCCTGAAGGCTTTTTTGGTTTTTATTCCCAGGATCATTTAATTCCAGCTGGACCTAAATGTTTGGAAGGCACACAGGTTTGCTTGAATGAACAGAGACGGCTAAATGGAAAAAAAAATTTTTTTTAACTCTTTGAATTCTTAAATGGATTAAGAAGTACATTCTATGAAGTGTCCACTTTTATATTTAGACTCCATAGACTGGAAATTTTTTTTTTTTCATTTTTACTGAGTTAATTTTGAAGAAATATGTGAGTCCTAAATCCATTTTATCTTTACCAGTCATCACTTTGAATGAACAGTTGATGAATTTTTGAGTACTAAAATTTAAAAATCAGCTATCACATTGTCCCTTGGATGACTTGAGGTTTCAGGAGACAAAAGGAAAAGACTCTTTTTGATTAAGGAGAGAGTTTAAGGTTTTGTTTTTCTTTTTTTCAGGCTGCTGACTTGGGGCTGAGGGAGTATATTTGATTCCTCAAATTCCATCTTTTTTTTTCTTAAAGAAGGGAATAGGCTTGAGGTTCAGCGTTGGGCATTCTTATCATTATATTTTTTTGTTATTATTTTGATAAGCAAAAGAACCCACACTAAAAATTTTATTTTTATTTTATTGTGTATTTGAAGTACGCAGCATCAGGAAACTGGCAGGGGCTAGACAACCCCCGTAACAGTTCTGGGGATGAAGAAAAACTGGCACACCAGGGTCGTGCAGTGGACACCCAGGGAGGAGCCAAAGGGCTGTGCACAGCTACTCTTTCTCCCTGCTTGGGTCACATCCTCATTGCCCTCAGAAGGTGCACTGGGTTCCTGTTCCTGGGGGATGCTGAGTGCTGCTGGAGGCCAGGTGATGGGTGATCGGTGATTGATGGTGCAGGAAAACAACGGCCTGGAAGAGGGACCCTCACCTGGAGTCCTCTCTGGCCGAGGAGCTGTGAGTCCTTGACCGGAGCCCAGGGTGCTGGTTTTGCATTGGCCTGACTGCCTCTTATCAGCACAGGCTTTTCCATCATCCAGAGCTGATGTAGATGCAGTGAGGAGTGTCCTGTCCTCAGGTCCATCCAAGACTCGGGGATGAGTCATTGGAGGGAGTCCCGCCCTGGGAAATCTTTGCCTGGAGGCAGTTGCTGAGGGATGCGGTCCTTCCTGGGCCTTTAGTTTAGCTTCTGTCACCAGTGACACTGGAATGGCTTTGTCAGCCAAACTAGTTGTGAATAAATAAGTTTTAAAACAAAAAACTATATTGCTGAGGCAGAATGTTAATAGACCTAAACTATTTGAATTGTAAGAGGGAAGCACAGTCTCTCTTCCTAGCACTGTCTCTTCATAAGTCAGGTCTCTGCTTTCCTATTTTCAGAGCAAAGCACTTGGGCTGCGGCCATGTGTCCAGTGAATACAGACACCACATAGCCCAGTGGTCTTTGCCTCCAGGAGGTTGAGCGTCACCACCTTCCTATAGCTGAAGACTGGGGCCAAGCATACCTACTCTTTCCTTAAAGGAGAGTCAGGAAGGCACCAGTTGAAAGAAACCAATCTGGGCCACAAGGAAAGAGTTAATATTGTACTTTTTATTGAAAAAGCTCCTCCTGTTGGCTGCAGCCTGCTTGAAGCCTGAAAGGAAAGAGGCCCTTTGTTTAATACTAATTGTGATGGTTCCGAAGGAGGCAGTTATTATGGAAAGTAATTTTGCCTTCAGGTCTCCTGCAACCAAAATGTTTCCAACAGGCTCACCCTGGCTCTCCTGCAGGGGAGGGGGGCCTGCCCTCCATCTAGTGCTCCTAGTACAGAAGCCTCCAAGGTGACAGACACCAGAAAGGGTGCAGACACCCTAGGAAGGGACCTAATTTCTTTTTCTTTATTTAAAGGCAAATTACTGCTTTTAGTCAAAGTCCCCAGAGTAGTTGAAAGAAATAAAGCTGCTGCCACGATAATTGTCCCTGTTTTTTAAGGAGATGCTTCAGGGGCAGGAGTGGAGGAATCTGCTGTAGAAAGTGGGGTCCTTACTTGAGGGGTGACCTCCTGACCATTCCCTTGACGTCAGCCTCTCTGAATCCCTCCTGGCCAGTGTGGCCTCTGGTCCTTGGGTTTGGGGGTGGGTGTGGGGACTATGCCTTTCTCAGGCAGCTGCGAAGAGAGAGGAAAGAGCCTTCTTACCAGTGGGAGAGTTTAAATTCTCTACACTTTGAAGAGTTTGAGAAACTGTGACCTTTATTTGATCAATCAAAAGCTTGCTGGTTGGGCATTGAGTCCACCCCACTTTTGTGGGAGAGGTCTTCTGGCTAACCGGAGAACATCTCTACCTTGTGAACAGACAGAAGGGACTTCCCGGGTGAATGGCCACTGTAAAGTATGTCCAGACATCAGATGACCATGTTTCTTCCTCCCACTGGGTGTATCCCAGTGCTTCCAGAGGGCAAGGATGATGGCTGGGAGGATTTATTCTAACAACTTTCACCAGGACCTGAGTCAGTCCTACAGTCCACATCATCTCCAACAAGGCTTTTAGATCAAAGACTCATTACTGTGGACTTGAAATCCATCAGCCCATGGGGTCAGCGGTCTGAGCCTGGGACCAGTCTTCCTGACCAAGGTCCCCATGTCCCCACACCCTGGGCACTCACACAGACTCCAATCAAAACTTTAAGGACCAGAAACCGCAACTTTAAAGAGTGTGCTTTTAAAGAGGTGTGCTTTTTTGTTTTTCCTCAGCTCTTTTTTCCAAAAAAGCAAAAACCTGGCTTTCTGACTGCAGATCTGCCTTTGGGTCCTGTCCTGGATCCACATAGGAATCAAGTCACTCACACAGACTCCAATCAAAACTTTAAGGACCAGAAACCGCAACTTTAAAGAGTGTGCTTTTAAAGAGGTGTGCTTTTTTGTTTTTCCTCAGCTCTTTTTTCCAAAAAAGCAAAAACCTGGCTTTCTGACTGCAGATCTGCCTTTGGGTCCTGTCCTGGATCCACATAGGAATCAAGCCTCTGGCTGCAAGCACCCCCGGGGCTCCTTCCAGGCTCTGCCCCACCTCCAGGTCAATGCCCCACTGCATACAGGTCTTTCCGGGAACATGAGTGAAAAGCTGCCCAGGGAAACCAGGCTCCCCTGTCCTCACCAGCCTGAGCTCTCGAACCTTCCTGACACCTTGTCATGAGGGTGTCCCTTGTGAGGGACACAAGAACATTGGCTGCAGCAGTTGGTGCACCTTGGACACACAGCCAGCTTCTCATGGTGTGAGAGCCCCCTTGGCTGGGACCCAGCTGGGCCCAGGGATTCAAGAGTGACGGCTGATGTCTGCATCCAGCAGACGCTCAATGAGTGCTGACCAGCCCTTAGGGGCTGTCGTTTGGTTGGCCCTGGTGATGCAAGGGAGGGAGGGAGGGCTGTACTTGGCTCCGACTGTTCTGGACAAAGAAAAAGACAGAAGAGGATGCTTCCAGCACTCTGCACGCCCCTCCCCCTGCCCAGTGAGCGCCTGTCTCATCCCCATCAGACGGCAGAGGAGGGTCCCACACAGGGCAACGTGGCTGGAGGCATGGCCTCCTGAGACCTCGAGTCTTCCCAAGAACATGTGCTCTAAAAGTCAAACCAAGGGCAAAAGACGAATTTCTCAGACCGCCAACCAAAATGGGGGCATCCCTTCACAGTATAGGATGTGAGAGAGCTGGCTTCTGAACACACCTGGGTATACCTGGGCTCACCTGGGCACACCTGGGCTCACCTGAGTGCAACTGGGCACCACCTCCACCTCCCCAGTTGCCTCCTAGTATTAGTCAGTATGATGCCAAGGAAGCAGGTGGTGGACAGAGTGGGGGACCCTAAAGAGACTGGGGGAAGTCAGCCTGAAAGGGAGGAGATTGACCCACATTCAAGTGCAAGAAAGTCTCCTGGGGGGGTGGACAAAAGGCTTTTGGGGCATCTCCCTGTAAATGGGCATGAGAACCTGGTGAGCATGTTTTTTCTGAGGAGATGGTCTTTCCCTTTTAGAAGATTCTCAAAGGGTCCATTCTCCTCTGTTCTGAGTAGATGCTGACCAGCTCTCAGGTCTGCTGTTGGTGGTGCGGAGGCGTCCACTGTGTGAACTGTGCAGGTTCACAGCGGAGGCTCTACCTCAGGATGCTGGATCAGGGCGTTGTCAGGGGGGAACCCCACTGCAGGAGGGGCTGGCCCTCCACTCGTGGCTCCTGCTGTGAACTTGGAGCCCATCAGCATGGAGCCAGCACTACCAGTGATGGGAGAGCAAAGTCAACCTCTTTGCAGAGGCCTGTGGTTATCTTCTGGAAGAGGCTCTTGGAGTAGCTATGGTACTAGGTTTCCTGAGTACGTGATTATGGCAAATGATGTTGTTCGAGTCCCTTCTTAGTCTGCTGGATAAAATGAATGATTTTTTTCCCCTCGGATAAGCCATTTAATGCATAAAATCTACTGAGGAACCTCTGTGATCCCTTGACCAGAGTGAAACAGAATTAAAAGGGAGCTTAGAAACAAATGTGTTTGCCTGAGTTCCTGGGTCAGTGTCAGGCAGCAACCTAACTTATAATTCGACTTTAGCTGAATCAAGATGAAGTCAGAAAGAGAAAAACGAAAATATCCTGTGTTAATGCATGTATGTGGCATCTAGAAAAATGGTACAGATGAACCTATTTCCAGGGCAACAATAGAGACACAGATGTAGAGAACGGATTTGTGGACACAGAGTAGGGAAGAGAGGGAGGGATGAACTTGGAGATTAGAACTGACGTCTATACACTACCATGTGTAAAATAGATATTAATAGCTGCTGTTTAACACAGAGCGCTCAGCTCTGCTCTGTGATGACTAGACAGGTGGAATGGAGGGTGGGAGAGGAGATATATGTATGCATATAGCTGATTCACTTTGTTGTACAGCAGAAACTAACACAGCATTGTAAAGCAATTATATTCCTTTTTTATTTTATTTTAAAGATGATCCTAAACCCTTATGAGAACTTGAGAGCATTCTCAGGGTGGGTATTCCCCCCACCAGAAAACTGCCTACTCGCAGTCAAGAGGGTGGTGGCAAGAGAAAGGCCCGTCTGTGACATTAGAGCTGTTTTACACGGAGGGACCACCCCACTCACAACGCTGTGTTCTCACCTGAGCAGGGTGAAGCGGCAGCATGGACTGGGGCACCCTGCACACGTTTGTCGGGGGCGTGAACAAGCACTCCACCAGCATCGGGAAGGTGTGGGTCACCGTCCTCTTTGTCTTCCGCGTCATGATCCTGGTGGTGGCCGCCCAGGAGGTCTGGGGGGACGAGCAGGAGGACTTCGTGTGCAACACCCTGCAGCCCGGGTGCAGGAACGTGTGCTACGACCACTTCTTCCCCGTCTCGCACATCCGGCTCTGGGCGCTGCAGCTCATCTTCGTGTCCACGCCCGCCCTGCTGGTGGCCATGCACGTGGCCTACTACAGGCACGAGGCTGCCCGGCGGTTCAGGCGGGGTGAGACGAGGAATGAGTTCAAGGACCTGGAGGACATCAAGCGGCAGAAGGTCCGGATCGAGGGCTCGCTGTGGTGGACCTACACCAGCAGCATCTTCTTCCGCATCGTCTTCGAGGCTGCCTTCATGTATGTCTTCTACTTCCTGTACAATGGGTACCACCTGCCCTGGGTGCTAAAGTGCGGCATCCAGCCCTGCCCCAACCTGGTGGACTGCTTCATCTCCCGGCCCACCGAGAAGACGGTCTTCACCATCTTCATGATCTCCGCATCCGTCATCTGCATGCTACTCAACGTGGCCGAGCTGTGCTATCTGCTGCTCAAGGTGTGTTTCAGGAGGTCCAAGCGAGGGCAGACGCAGAAAGCACCCGCCAACCACGCCCTCAAGGAGAGTAAACAGAACGAGGTGAACGAGCTGATTTCCGAGGGCGGGCAGAACGCCATCACCGGGTTTCCCAGTTAAACAATGGAAGGCACCGCGTAGCTGGCTTTCCTAATTCATAGACACCTGAGTTAACTTTTGTAGAATAACCAGGACAGGACCGTGTGGTCCATTCTTGACAACCAGGCCATGATGTGACCTTACATGTGGGTTTCAACGGACAGTCTGACATGGGGGTATTTCCCGAAAACTTAAGGACATAACTGATGTCCATAAAGGACATTCATCTAGAAATTGATACTTTTATTAGGAAAAGATATTTTTATATGATGTGTATAAGAGACAGGGACAGGACCGTGTGGTCCATTCTTGACAACCAGGCCATGATGTGACCTTACATGTGGGTTTCAACGGACAGTCTGACATGGGGGTATTTCCCGAAAACTTAAGGACATAACTGATGTCCATAAAGGACATTCATCTAGAAATTGATACTTTTATTAGGAAAAGATATTTTTATAGGATTGAATGTTTTAGTTCTGAATTTATATAAAGTATTTTTATAATGACTGGTCTTCCTTACCTGGAAAAACACACAATGTTAGTTTTCGAATCATCCCATGTGTCTAATATTTGAACTTACTCTGTCCTGTCTTAGATATCTGCATTGTCGTGAGCTGTCATGGCTGTTAGGGTGGAAAGTGTTTGCTGTACAATATATTTTCACTGCTTTCTGGGCATGGCCAGAGCTATTTGAAAGGGGGAAGCTTTTCAAATGGGTGATTTGCAGTCCTTATGAACAGCTGATGCAAGAATACACTCTCAATAAAGATGAGTCCGTTGCTGAAGCCACCTGGCTCAGGGTTTCTGTTCTGTCTGGGGCATCACATCCCTGGTGACCTGATCAGTGGGTTGGCGCAGTTGCTGGGGAGGCTGCGGGCTTGAGGCTGGAGTGGCTAGAGTCCATGGACTCCTGCTCTCTCTTCACATCCCTTGAGCAGGGGAGGGTTAGGGTCAGTCGGTCCAGGACAAGGAAAGTGTCCTCGGGGTCAGCCCAGTCTTGTCAGAGGCAGGTGGGGAGGTTCCACCCTTCTGATGGGAGAGTGGCCCCTTCGGTCCATGGTGACCATGGTGGTTTCGGGGTTCATGGGTGGACACAGATATTCTTAGTGAGGGCGTTGGGGCACCACCCAGGACCGGTCACTCTGCAAATGTCACACACCAGGGCCACCCGTGTGAAGGCATACAGTTGGCACATGGGCTAAGTGTAGAAACACCTAGAGAGCAAGGGATGGTCTCCAGGGTTCCAGACCCACTCCCCAGAAAAACAAAACAGTAAGTCTCACTTCTTTCAGAGTCTGAATTTCAGACGTACTCTCATCCATAAATATTTTAGTAGCGATCCACGAAAATCAAGATCTAACCTATAAAAACAAAGCCGTGGGGACTTCCCTGGCAGTCCAGTGGTTAGGACTCTGCGCTTCCACTGCAGGGGACTCGGGTTAGATCCTGGATTGGGGAGCTAAGATCCCACAGGCCACATGGCACAGCCAATAAAAGCAAAACTACAATCCTCACGTGCAAAATCCAGCCGGCATCCGTAATCCCCGTGACGGTTTTTCTGGATAAACGGCTGTTTGCACAGGTCTCCAGCAAAGCCCACAGACAGGAAGGGGGAGCGTTGGGAGGGGGGTGAGACAGCCCTGGTGGCACCCCCACCGCGTGGGAGAGGCATTTCCTCTCGGGCTCTCAGCCGGCCCGTGCCTCTTCCATTTTCCATCTCTTCTCTGCTCCTTTACCATCCTCAACGCTCCCGCTCCCAGAGCCGTCTCTGGCTGCCCATCAGGGTCTGAGGCGGCGCTCACACCGCCTTCCTCCCCCCGCCCCCCTCCTCCCAGCGCCTCCCCCAGCCTGCCAGCCCGAGGGCCTGTGACGCTCTGACCCCAGCGCAGCGGCTTCTCCTTGAGGCACTGCCCCGACCCTGCACTGGCTCCTCCCCTCCTCTGAGGGGACATTTCCTTCCCTTCCTGCACCCTTCCTTATGAGAAGTTATCCCCACCTGACAGATGAGGCCACTGCAGTCAGAGAGGTCAAATACTTGTCCAAGCTCACCCAGCTAATAAGCAGCAGAGCCAAGATTCAAAGCAGGCTGACGGTGTCCGGGGTCGGTGGCCTCACTGCGGGCTCTCAAAGCTCCTTGCTTGGGGACCATGACGCCACGAGGCCATCCCCTTCCATCCCCGGCTCCAGCAACCACCTGGATGACTCTAAAGCAAATCCCAGACAGATGATNTGCAGGGGACTCGGGTTAGATCCTGGATTGGGGAGCTAAGATCCCACAGGCCACATGGCACAGCCAATAAAAGCAAAACTACAATCCTCACGTGCAAAATCCAGCCGGCATCCGTAATCCCCGTGACGGTTTTTCTGGATAAACGGCTGTTTGCACAGGTCTCCAGCAAAGCCCACAGACAGGAAGGGGGAGCGTTGGGAGGGGGGTGAGACAGCCCTGGTGGCACCCCCACCGCGTGGGAGAGGCATTTCCTCTCGGGCTCTCAGCCGGCCCGTGCCTCTTCCATTTTCCATCTCTTCTCTGCTCCTTTACCATCCTCAACGCTCCCGCTCCCAGAGCCGTCTCTGGCTGCCCATCAGGGTCTGAGGCGGCGCTCACACCGCCTTCCTCCCCCCGCCCCCCTCCTCCCAGCGCCTCCCCCAGCCTGCCAGCCCGAGGGCCTGTGACGCTCTGACCCCAGCGCAGCGGCTTCTCCTTGAGGCACTGCCCCGACCCTGCACTGGCTCCTCCCCTCCTCTGAGGGGACATTTCCTTCCCTTCCTGCACCCTTCCTTATGAGAAGTTATCCCCACTTGACAGATGAGGCCACTGCAGTCAGAGAGGTCAAATACTTGTCCAAGCTCACCCAGCTAATAAGCAGCAGAGCCAAGATTCAAAGCAGGCTGACGGTGTCCGGGGTCGGTGGCCTCACTGCGGGCTCTCAAAGCTCCTTGCTTGGGGACCAAGACGCCACGAGGCCATCCCCTTCCATCCCCGGCTCCAGCAACCACCTGGATGACTCTAAAGCAAATCCCAGACAGATGATTTCATCTGGAGATATTTCTGTATGGATCTTTAAGGAGCATAGACTAAACTTTTAAAACAAAAACACAGTGCTACCTTCACACTAAAAAGCCAGTCTGTGTTCATAATTCCCAAATTGTCTTATTGATGCTCTTTTCTTTTTTTAATTAAACTTATTATTTTGAGGTAATTATAGACTCACATGCAGACATAGGGCTTCCCTGGTGGCTCAGTGGTAAAGAATCTGCCTACAACGCAGGAGACCCCAGTTCAACCCCTGGGTTGGGAAAATCCCCTGGAGGAGGGCATGGCAACCCACTCCAGTATTCTTGCCTGGAGAATTCCCATGGACAGAGAGGAGCATGGTGGGCTACAGTCCAGGGGGTCTCAAAGAGTCAGACACAACCGGTGTGGTCCTTTTGTGTGTGCTCAGTCATGTCTGACTCTTTGCAATCCCGCGGACTGTAGACTGCCAGGCTCCTCTGTCCATGGGATTTCCCAGGCAAGAATGCTGGAGTGGGTTGCCGTTTCCTCCTCCAGGGGATCTTCCCCACCCAGGAATGGAACCTGCATCTCCTGTATTGCAGGTGGATTCTTTACCACTGAACCAGTGGGGAAGCCCGTGGCCCTTTTATACCCACACCCAGTAACCCCCTCTTCCGATCCCACCCACTCCTAGCAACCACTAATCTGCTCATCGTCATTCCAAGAGTTACATGGAAGGAAGCATGCAGCGTGCAAGGACTGGGACTGGACTTTTTTCCTCAGTGTTATTCTCTGGAGGTTTACATGAGCCGGCCATCAAGAGCTTGTCCCCATGGCTGGGCTGTATGGTGGTTACACACTGCAGTTTTTAAAAATCGCCAAGATGTTTTCGAGTAACTGCATCATTACACATTCCCACCAGCAACATCTGAGTCATTCGGTCTTTCCTGAGCTTCTTAGGCATTTGGTGTGGTCGCTATGTTTCATTTTATATTTCATTTAAGTATAAATGAATAATTTATATTTCATTTAAGTATTTCTTTTTTTAAGTAACCATTTTTCTAATTGAAGTATAGTTAACAGTTAATTTACAGTGATGTGTTAGCTTCAGGTGAACAGCAAAATGATTCAGTTTATATATATAAACTGAATATATAGATTCTTTCTCAGATTGCTTCACATTATAGGTTATTACAAGACATTGAATATAGCTTCCATGTCATTTTGTCATTGTGATAGGCATGTTTCATGTGTATTTCCTAAATGGCTACTGAACTTGACCACCTTTTGGTGTGTTTATTTGCCATCTCTCTGTCCTCTTCATGTCTTTCACCCATTCTCTAATTGGGTTGTTTTTCTACTGTTGAGTTTTGAGAGATCTTTAAATACTGTAAATATGAGTCCTTGGACAGAGATAGTGGTTTGTAAATATTTTCACTCTGTGACTTTTCTTTTTGTCTTCTTAATAAGGTCTTTTTGCAAAGCAACAGATTTTTGTTTTAATGAAGTTCAAAGTTCTTTTCACTTTATGGGTTGTGGCTTTGGTGTCAAGTCTAAGAACTCTTTGCCTAGCCCTAGAGTCCAAAGTTTTTTCCTATGGTTTTGCTAAAAGCCGTCTAGTTCTATGCTCTACATTGAAGTCTGTGGTCGTTTTGTGTTAATTTTTATAAAAGGTCTGAGACTTTTTAACAAATGAGGTTCATTTGTAGCCTGCTGGCATCCAGCTGCCCAGCATTACGTGATGAAAGGCGCTCTTCCCCCACCGAGTGGCTTTTGCATTTTGTTAAAAATCGACAGGGCACTTATGTGTGGGGCTACTTCTCGGTTCTCTGTTCCTCTCACCCCTGTTCTCTCACCAGCACCACAGTCCAGATTCTTGCACTGTACAAATAAGTCGTGAATGCTAGAGTGATTCCTCCCTCTCTATTCTCCTTTTTCAAACTTTTTCAGCTATTCTATTTCCTTTGTCTTTCCATATAAACTTTATAATAATTTTGTCTATATTTACAAAATAATTTTGCTGCATTTTTTATTGCTGTGTTTTTGATTTAAAAACATTAAACTTGTATATCAATTTGGAGAGAATTGACATCTTTATTTTGTCAAATCTTATCTGTAAACACAGCATGTCTGTTTATTTACATCATCTTTGATTTCTTTCATCAGCATCTCATAGTTTTCAGCATATGAGTCACAAAAGTTTTATTTTATGTAAAAAGTAAAAAGATTTACTTTTAAGTATTTCATTTTCTTTGAGTGATCGTGAACAGCATTATATTTTAATATCAGTGTTCACATGTTCATTGCCGGTATATAGAAATAAATGTACTTCTTGGTTTATTTGCTGTATCCTGTGATCTTGCTGAATTCATGTATCAGTTCTGGAGCTTTATAGTTTCCCTGGGATTTATGTATAGACAGTCATATAGAGATAGTTTGTGTTTTTGTTTTTATTTTGGCTGCACTGAGTCTTCGCTGCTGGGCATGGGCCTTCTCTAGTTGGGAGAGCAGGGGTTACTCTTCATTGTGGTAGGCGGGCTTCTTGCTGCAGAGGCTTCTCTTGTTGCAGAGCACAAGCTCTGGGCGCATAGGCTTCAGCAGTTCTGGTGAATAGGCTTTGTTGCCCCACAGCACATAGGATCTTCCTGGACCAGGGACTGAACCCACGCCCCCTGCATTGGCAGGTGGATTCTCATCCACTAGGGAAGTCCTCGAGATAGTTTTATCTCTTCCATTATGGTTTGTGTATCTCATATTAATTTTCCTTGCCATGTAGCCCTGGCTAGAACCTCAGGCACTATTTTGAATAGGAATGGTAAAAGCAGAAATTCTTGCTCCTGATCTCAAGGGGGAAGGTTCATTCTTTCACCACTAAGTATGATGTTAACTGTAGGGTTTTTGTTGATGCTTGCTATCAAGTTGAGAGAGTTCTCCTCTGTTCCTATTTTTCTGACAGTTTGTATCATGAATAGGTGTGGAATTTTGTGGAAAAAACTTTTGCACTGCATGATATGATTGTGTGACTTTTTCTTTAGCCCATTAACATGATGGATTACCTTATCTTCATACAGAAACAACCTTGCATCCTTGAAATGAACCTCTTTAGTCACGGTGTGTGATCCTCTTTATGTATTCAA
The DNA here is from genome assembly GCA_006410675.1 of Oreotragus oreotragus. Lineage (NCBI taxonomy): Eukaryota > Metazoa > Chordata > Mammalia > Artiodactyla > Bovidae > Oreotragus > Oreotragus oreotragus. Next base: position 68,352 of record SJYX01007829.1, on the reverse strand, counting down.
TGAACAATTCATCTGTTAATATTTTATTAAGCCTTTTTACATCAACATTTGTGGGGGATACTGGTCTGTAGTTTCCCTTTTTTTTTTTTCTGTCATTGTCTGGTTTGGTGTCTGGGTAACACCAGCAATACAAAACGAACTGGGAATGTTCTCGCCTCTTCTGTCTTCGGGAAGAGGTCATGCAGAACAGGTGTGATCCTTCTTTAAATGTTTGGTGGAATTTCCCAGTGAAACTATCTGGGTCTGGACATTTCTTGAGAGTTTCTTAATTACACATTCAAAATCCTTAATAGTTACAAGGATCTTCATATAATCTATTTCATATTTGGTGAGTGTTTTTTGAGAGAATAAAACCAGTTCATCTAACTTGCAAGTCTATAAGTATAGAATTGTTTACAGTACTCCCTGTTATCCTTTTCATGTCCTTATGGCCTATAGTGACGTGCCCTCTTGATGCCTTTTACTGGTAATTTGTCTTCTTTTTCCTCCTTTGTCAGTCTTGCTAGAAGATCATCAATTCCATTGATATTTCCGGCTCTTTGTTTATTCGATTTGCTCTTTTTCTGTTTCAGTTTAATTGATTTCTACTCTTATCTTTACTATTTTCTTTCATTTTCCTTGGGCTTTTCACTTTTCCATTTATTGAAATGGGAGCATAGATGGTTGAGTCTTTCCTTCTTCACTCCTGTTTGCGTTAATCTCCTCTCAACATACTTGTACTGTATCCCCCCAATTTTGATACAATCAATTTTTAATTTTCATTCAATACACTGTATCAACCCATGGTTTATTTAGAAGAGTGTTTTAGTTTCCAAGTGTTCAGAGATTTTTCTGTTTTCTTTCCATTTTTATTGATTAATAATTATTGATTTACACTTTGATTCCACTGTGATCAGAGAACACACTCTACCTTAGTTTCAATTATTTTAAATATTTTGAGATTTTTCAGTGACCCTGTATTAAGCCCACCTTTTCCTTCTGATGTTTTGGTGCCTGTGGCCTCCCTAACGCTGGGGAGACGGCCCCTCCCAGGGCTGGGGAATTCCTAGAGACAGCAGACAACTCTTCTGTGATGTGCACTTTTCATGAGCCCACTGACCAACCCCAAACCTGCTCCCACTCCTGCAACCTCCTCCCTCAGGCTGTTACTTGCCCTTGCCCGGCTAGTGCCCCCCTGCCCTCACCTCCTCCCTGCCCTCATCACCCCAGGCCAGGGCCCAGCTGAGCCACCAGAACACTTCACACTGACCCACCTTCAGCCAGGCTGTCACCTGCCCTCCCCAGGACCACAGCCCAGGGCCTGCCTGGACTTCTATCCAGCATTTACAGCTATTGTTTTTTTTTTGGAGTAAAGTGCATTTATTTTTTATCTGATTTCCAGGATTTAAGTTTTACTTGGCTAGAAGAATAGGAAAAGTACATTAAGCATCCTCCCGGAAGTGAAAATTCCCTTTTGAAACAGCAGCTGACCTGAGATCACTGAAGCCCAGGCAGCAGCTGGTTCCTGCGCCTCTTTATGCTGCTCGTTCCCCTCCCCCTCTGTTCTCCTGCTAGTTTTTTTTCTCAGAATCTGGGTCATTTGTCTCCCAGAGTTTCTCACAGGCTGGACTTTGCGGATTGCATATTCATGGTGGTGTACACCGTCTTCCATCCTCATGTTTTCTACAATGTAAACCAAGAGTTGACGTCACACTGGGGTTATTCCAGAGTCTCTCTAACTGGTGTCCCGGCGCTCCCATAGGGAGCATCCCTGAGGGCCATTTATGCCACCCCACCCCTCCCTCACCCC
>SJYX01007829.1:0-65771 GCA_006410675.1 Oreotragus oreotragus | reverse complement strand
TACCCCTCACCCCCCTCCACCCCCCACCTCCCAGGCATCACGCCAGCTCCCTCCTCCCATCTATCCTCCTCCACTAGTGCAGCGTTCTTCCCAGGACGCCCCCCACCGCAGGGTCACTGTGGGCTTCGTGCTCCAGGGTCCTTGCTTCTCTGCTAGGGTGGGGGCTCCGTGCAGGGCAGAGCCAATCCTGCTCCATGTGCCCCCAAGACACAGTCCTTCACACCACAAGCACTGGCACTGGGCATGAGCACCAAGCAATGATCACAAGCACCGAGTACCAAGCTTGAGCACTCACATTGAGCACGAGCACTGGTGGGGGTGTGTGTGCAATCTGCTGGGGTCTTGCTCACAACGCTTTCGCCCCCTGCCCTCCTGAGGGGGACCGAAGTCCCAGAGAAGACCTCCCAGCCGAGGCTGCCTCAGCACCCAGGCCATCTATCTGCAGACACAGCCGCCCAAGGGCTTCTCAGGTCACTGTCAGAGGGGACATCGGAGAAGTGACAGAATGCCTTGGAGCCATTCAGATGTCAGAGCACAACGGGAAACTCTCCACCGTGAGGAACTAAAGTAACAGTGAAACCAAAGCCAAGAGTCTTTGTAAAGATGACACTGCAGACCTCAGGGACTCCATCATTAATCAAGCTCAGATAGGTGAAGCTCTTGTTAACCTAAATCATTTCTGGGTGTGATTTATTAGACAGACACGAAAATAATGTATTTCTAGCTTTTTCTGCTATCATACTTGGATTGGGGTTAAGGTGGCTTAAAACGTAGTTAGCACTCAGCTGTTAAGTGAGGTTTCTTTGTATGCGGTTACCCTTACTCACCTCATTAGCTAAGAGATTAATTTCTACCCAAAACATATGAATACAACTGGAGACAGTGTTGATGTTCAGAAAGAGGAAGGCCTAAGTCAAGAAGGGGATTGGTTTTCTCTGGATGAACTTCAGCCCCAAAACGACCTGGAATGGCCTAGATTCTGTTCTGGGGGCTGGGGGCAGGGGCGCCCAGCAGTCGTGAGGAGCCAGCGTCTGTGTTCAGTGCTCACACCACAGAGATGATCCTGGCCACATGCCAGGCTCCTCCTCACCAGACACTGGGGTCTGGGGCTTTATCCCATCGCGCCTTCATCCCGGATGCCATGGTTCCGATCCAAACAGGAGGCAGACACCGCTCAGGCAGAGTGGACATCGTAGGGTCAGGGTCCGAGTTTCTCTGAAGCATGTCTGTTGAGACAGTGCCGAGTTCAGTCACAAAACCATGAGGACAAACTAACGTGGATCACAGACCACGGTTCCCACATCTACTGGGACAGCCTCTCTGGCCCCACAGCCTGGGAATCTGTATGTTTAACAAGCTCTTGAGCTGGTTTTTATGCGGCCAGCCTGGCAGATCTGTGTCATTCATAGCACCTGTCCCAGGGTCACTCCAGGGTCAAGTTCAGCCAGCCTAGGGTAGGGGGTCCTGCATTCCCACCTCCCCTGCACAGGGAGCCTCATGCTAGACTCACAGACATGTGGAATTTCAGGCAGGAATGATTTCAAAAACAGGTGCATCCCATACCTCTGAGACCCTGGCACGCTGGAAATGCCATGCTCATGGCAGGATGATAAAACCTGCACCCACCCGAGGGCCTGACTCTTCCCTTTGCAGCCCCGTGGACAGAACATGAGTCTGTCCTCCCAGCGGCTTCAGCAGCCAGTCCCACTTGTGGGGAGTGTCTTGGCTGTCCTGTCTCTGCCCTGGTCAGTCAGCACACACCCTGCGGGCGCCCGGGCCCTCACTTCTGCACAGATGAAACGGCACTAAAGCTGCTGAGAAGCGCTCTTGGGGACCTGCCGTCCTTCTTCATTCCTCGGAACCAGACCTCAGCCGCCCTTTCCTGCCAGCTCTTTTGTTTTGTTCTCTGACCACTATCTGCTTTCTCCTCCCTTTCAAAGGGTTCTCCTTATCTTCCCCGACACAGGCAGGAGGTCAGGAGCCAAGTCCGTCACGCGGTGACACCCCGTCATCCCAGTTTGCCCTGGGTCAGGGGGCTGCGGCTCTGGCAGGTCCAGAACCAGGGCCTGGTGGCAGGTGAGCCTGAGGCCACAGTTTCAACCACAGTAGATGTCTTCCCTCAAGGATGGAGGCAGATGTCTCCCACAGCTGTCTCTTCCCCAACACTTACTCCTTCATTTATCAAATCAAATCCCTTTAAACCCAGGGGGGGCTCTTAATTTCTCTAGCTTCTCCTGCAAGCCAGGTGCTGGGCTGGACAAGAAATACCCTCTTGGAGTTATGTGATGAAGTAAACCTAAAGCATTGAGCACAGTTCAGGAAATCCAGCCACGTGTCAGTAGCTCACCTGTTCGCACTGGATTATACCCAGGGAGTCCTTTCTTTGTATGTTTTGTATGTCAGTCACACAACCTAGTTAGTCGTTCAGATCCGTTACCTCTGCAACAGTCTACCTTTTCCTTTGGTAAACTATAGGCAGGGACTATGTTGTTCCAAAGCCTAGCAACCTAATAACCTCGTGTGCAATGTCATGGAGCCTGTGAGGAACGATGCGTGTCTCCCACCAGACAGTGATTGAGATAATGATGCTCAGATCCTCCAGGCTGACCTACAGCATCTCCACCTACCACTCACTGAACAGATGGAGCATCACTAAGGAGAGGGGGTCCAAGCGCCCCCACCACAGATCAAAGGCCACAAAGAAACACGAAAGGCTGCATATTTATCTCTCCTATTTCCCACAGCACAGTAGTCCAACCCACACTTTTGACATTAAATACATGATCCACTGAAACAGCTGACCCGTGACTCCTGAGTAAGCTGAACACAAGAGCATTATACGTGGGTCCTTTTTTTAGACAATTTTAGTAAGTTCATAAAAGATTCAATCAAATGGTGCTGCTGCTTCTCCTCCACTCCTGGAACCTACATCCTCAGACCAGAGAGGAGCCTTGGAGAAACAAGTCCGATGGAGGCAGTCCACTCCCAGCCTGAGAGGGGTCTTCAGCATCTGGGAGCCAAGCTCGGAGGAGGCCCAGGAGAGCAGGCGGCCAAGCTCGGGGCCTGGGGGTCTCTCCTTCTGTGACACCGCTTCCCCTGAGGCCACAGGGACTCTCTTGTTACCCTGGGAATGAAATGACTTATCTACAGCAGCAGGTACATTTTACCCTGGAGCCAGCACCCGCCTGAATATGGAAACACACATGAAACAAACACTGCCTGAAACATGACTTAACTCTTATTAAGAGCACCATGTTCTGATATTTCCTATTCTATTTCATTCCATTGCGGATAAAAGAAAGACATTTGTTTCCCAGTCTGTTGAGCTGTTCACAGCAACACTAGACTTAAAGAAGGTACTCTTTGGCCCTGGATCCTCCCGGTGTCCCCTGGTCGAGTCCTCCTAGTGCCATCTACTGGCCACTCTGGGTGTTACAAGTGCCTTTTTCCCAGCACAGAGATTTTGCAAAAATGAGATGAAATCAAATAACTCAAGACACCACTATGTACTTCTTCCCCCAAAGTAGAAAGGTTCTGAAACAGTTTAAGAAGAGGTTTAGGTGGGTGGCTAACGGATAAACCCAGTTCTCAATTCTAATATCAAAGACTCCATGTCCATTTCCCAAAGAGGGCTTTCAACCAGAGAACAGATAGCCGCCTGGTGCAAGACTGACCTGGAACCAGTGGACTCCAGATAGCATCAGATTTACACCAGAACAGTCCACACAAGCACTGCAAAAAATCTGCCAGGGTCCAGCAAACTCAGTTCACACGGGGACTCATTGCTCTGCTGTCCTTTATCAAACCTATGTCTCTCTCTCTCTCTCTCTTTTTTTTTTTTTTACTAAAGCAATCCATAATAAAGTGTTAGTTACTCAATTTTATCCAACTCTTTGAGACCCCATGGACTGTAGTCCAGCAGCCTCCTCTGTCCATGGAATTTCCCAGGCAAGAATACTGCAGTGGGTTGCCATGCCCTTCTCTAGGAGTTCTTCCTGACCCAGGGATCAAACCAGGTGCCCTGCACTGAGCCACCAGGGTGCTGTGTGTGTGCTGTGTGCTAAGTCACTTCAGTCGTGTCTGACTCTTTGCGACCCTATGGACCACAGCCGCCAGGCTCCTCTGGTCATGGGATTTCCCAGACAAGAATAGTTGCCATGCCCTCCTCCAGGGGATCTTCCTGACCCAGGGATCGAACCTGCATCTCTTAGGTCTCCTGCATTGGCAGATGGGTTCTTTACCACTAGCACCACCAGGAAAGCCAGTGTATTTACTAGATCCTAACTTATTCTAAGTTAGGGACCAAGATGATATACAACACAATATTGTCCTAACACAACTAAAATGTACAACTCTCTTTTGTTCCTTTATGAGTTGTGCAGAGTTTCCATTTGACCAGCTCACCAGAGCTTACAGAATTTAATTTTTATATTTAATAGAAGTCAGTTCTCCCTACCAGTTTGCCTGGGGAGTTACAGCTTTGTATTCACTTCTGACCAACACAAGCTCTTGATACAAATACATCTGGAAACATCTTTGTATTTGCTCCACAGTTTGCAAACAAGAACTACACAATGTATTTGCCAGTAGGAGCTTGTACCCATCCAGTAAGGCCAAGGAAATCAACTTGTTTACCACTTCCTTGCAACCAACACATCCAACAATTCAAACTTCCCCAAAATAGTTTGTGTATGAATATAAGAATAGAGTGAGGGTGATTCCCTCCTGGTCCAGTGGTTGGGACTCTGTGTTCTCACTGCCAAGGGCCTGGGTTTGATCCCTGGTCAGGGAATTAAGATCACACAAGCCACGTGGTGGGGGGCACCCCTTGTCCCCCAAAATAGCATGAGGAAACTGGAAAGGCCTTTAACAGTTTCAATCACAACTCAGAAGTTGGAATATTTATGACTTTAATTTGAAAGTGAAGAAAAGAATTAAATAGTGATATCTGAAGTCTTTTTCTGTTCTACTTACTTGGAATGGAACAGTTTGTCTTTTTCCCCAAAATTATTTGACATTAACAATTTTCAAGGTGTACAAGTGAAGGTGTGGGTCACTAAATATGGTGCAGAGATAAATCTTAGTGTGATGCTGTTCTCCTGGGATAATTATCCACAAAACTGTGAAAGGATCACACCAGGGCCACTCCTGCTTTAAAATGATATTATCATATGTAAGTCATTATTAACTAATTACACAGAGACTCCAGGGCTTCTTAATATCTGCCCATCTGAGGGTTGAATTTTCCCTTTTTGCCAATTATTAATATGATTAATATTTCAACAGCAAAGTCAAGAAAGTGCATGTAGACCAATAGCTAATGGCTTATAACCAATAGCTCAGAGACATCCAGCGACCTCCAAGCTGCCAAGAGTTAAGGCAGGGCGCCCACCTCTCACAAGTCCCTTCTTGTCTGGAGCATTTCTGATATCACCTACATAGGATTTGTGAGTCAGAAATTTCACTGACACATTCTTTATGTACATTCAGAGCATCCTCCCCAAGGGAAGTTCCAGGGGCTGCCCCATCAGGCAGCTGGCAGGCAATCATTCATTTTAATGTTAAGAAATACATATTTGTCTCACACTGATTTCTTGCCCAATAGCAACTTTTTTGGTTTACTGATAAAAACAACTGTCAAATTAAAATATCAAATAGCTTTTCACATTAGCATTTCCCTTTACAGCCTGATAATTGCACAAAGGTTCAGCTCAATTGTGAACACCTGGGATCTGACTGCTTGCTACAAAAGCATGTATGTGAAATCCTTCATCAAGACAGCACTGACACTGTGAAATGACAGGTGCGCACCAGTTAGTCATTACTCAGGAAGGAAGGGCCTGGCCATCCCTGGAAAGGGCCAGTCCTCCATATCAGCTTCATTTGAGCCCTACACTGGAGACACCAAGCTCTTCCATCACACTCCAAACGTATCCTCTATTGTGTTCGGCGCCCAGTAGACAAGGCCTGAGAGGTACACCCATCAGGCTGGGGCAGCCTTCTCTGGGGTTATATTCAAAATGAAGACCTGAATCCAGAGTCACAGGATGAAGGCTTATTTTCAACGTTTACGTATAACACAGTAATGCTTTTAACCAAAAATAATGCAGCAACATGAATGTACTGTTCACAAAATAATTACAGGATTTATAAAGAAAAAAGATTAACCCCTGGTGTGATCTGCTAAGTGCATACCCATCTAAGATCATGTGACTATGACTTCACGTGTCCAGACCTGAGACCCTGTTCAATCACTTCCTCTTCCCCTTCTCTGCTCTGGGGGACACAGAAATACCTCCAGGGGATTTCCTGCTCCACTGGAATCCAAGTCCGGTTGGGAAGAAAGCACCCACACACAGAAAATAACAAAAGTCACAACAAACAGAAGGAAATCAAGTGCTGAGTTGTAATTAAGAGTTAAGAGCTCTGGGCATTCTAACTATAAAACCCAAAACGCAGAGTGGCTAGATATACAATTAGCCAACAACACCGCAGTCATTATGCAAATCAGGAGAATAAGTCAGGGAAAACAGGAAAGGGAAGTTGAACAGCAATCTGCAATCTTGCTATAGACACAAAAAGCCAGGAGAAATTGTCAGTGGGGAGAAAGCGAATCGACTTTCAATCTGCAAGCCACCTTTACCAGCTGGCTTTCTACAAAGATGCCAGATCCTGCCTTCACTCCATTGTGAGACCCCCCCATAGAGCGCTGCCCCTGACCACCTGAAGGGTGCCCCCAGGCTGGAGGTGGGCCCCCCAGGCTGGAGGTGGGCAGCGAGCTCTCCCCCAGCCACCCACCTTTGCCCTGTCATTTCCAACCTGGCGATTCAGCACATCTCTCAGATGGGCCTTCCTGGACTTCCTCTGTTAGTGAACACTCCCTCCCGGGCTAAGACCTTGGGCAGCAAGTTCGGGTAGTGACCGCAGGACAAAGTCAGGCTCCCTGGGCAAGAAAGGCCCAAGCTGGCCCGTGGCGATGGGGTACAAATTTTACAAGGAAAAGTCAATACCTTTACACCAGTGTTGGCACTCATGGGAAACTCATTTGTAAGGCCAGATCTGCCCTGTCAGGGTGAATCATCTCTGCTCAACTTAAAGACGACTCAAGTAAAGCGGAGGTGGGAGCGAGCACGCCCGCACCTCGGGGAGGCCCTCTTTGCGGGAATCCTGGAGCCAGATCCTACCCCCTACTCCCTCCCCTCATGCTGGACACAAGTCCCCAGACGTGGCCCAGTCTTGCGATTTTAATTCTCCATCCGCTCTCTCTGTGGACCTCAGAATACCCAACCACAGGGAAACAATGAACCCTGTAATCCGAGATCAGGCTTCCGGGAGAGGAGCCGGCTTCCCAGGATCGTCTCCAGAAACCCCAGCCGCGCTCCCCTTCCCGGCGAGTGCGCAGGGCAGGGGTCTGGGGACTTCCTTCGTGGCGGCCCTCCGACCCCGAGCTGGGTAACGTCCTCGCGATTTCTCGGCCGTGGGAGGCGAACACCGACAGGGCCCCGGGCACCCTCGCTGGGGCGCAGGCCTGGGTGCGCCAGCAGGGTCTCCCCACCACCGCCAGCCCCGGCCCTCGGCGCGTAGTTGAGGGATCGAGTCACACAGGGAACTCAAGGAGACGTTGTTTAAGTCTGCCTGTGAGGTTTGTGGGGAGAAACAAGGAGGCACTCGGCCAAGCGCAGCGCTGCCCCTCCTCGCCCACCGCGAACCCACATTCCCAAGAGGGAAGCGGCCCGGGCACCAGCGCGCCCGCAGAGCCTCGGAGGTAACGGCCCTCCGCTCCTGAACTCAACTATTTTGCAGTAATTAATTAATTAAATCCGAGCTTTGAGCACCACAGCACTCTAGGACCCGTCCAGGCAGAAACCACAGTAACAGCAACGGCACCAAACCTTTCACGTCACACACACACACACCCCCAACCCCGCGCCCGAGACGCTGCGAACCCCAGCCTCACCGCGCTCGGGCCGGGGGAAGCGCCGCGGACCCCCGGCGGCGCGCCCCGCCCCTCGGCGCTGGGGGCGGCCGGACGCCGAGGAGCCGCCCCCTCCGGACTTTCTCAACAGCTCCCGGGAGGAGGCGGGGTGCGGGGCGCGGTTAAAAGGCGCCGCCGGACCAACAGGTGTCGAAGGCCCGAGCGCCCCGCGCGCCGCGCTTTCCGGACTCAGGTCGTAGCGGCGTCCTCGCCCCCGCGACCCCCGCGATCCCCGCGACTCCCTCACAGCCGCCAGGCGTTCCGCCCGTGCGCCCCGCTCCCACCGGTAAGGCCGGCGCCCACTCTCGGCTGCCCCGAAAGGGAGGGGGTTGTGGGACCCCTCGGGGAGAGACCCCCGGGACCGCCAGGGGCTGTGGGACCCCTCGGAGAGGGACCCCGGGACCGCCAGGGGCTGTGGAGCCCCTCGGAGAGGGACCCCGGGACCGCCAGGGGCTCTGGAACCCCGCAGGGAGGGACCCGGGTCCCCAGGCTGCACCCGGCGCGCACTGAGGCCCCGCGCGCCGGCCAGTGGCCACAGCGGCGCCGGGCGCCGGGCGGGAGGCGATCGCGAACCCGTGGCCGGAGCTCCTCGGGCTGAGTGTGGTGCGCAGCGCGCGGTCAAGAGGGAGCGGGGCCGGGAGCGGACAGGTGCGCGGACTCACCCAGGGTGTTCGCGGCTCCTCGGGAAAGGCTGGCGCGGCCGCCGGGCTCTTCACCTGGAGCCTCCGGTCGCCGGAGGTTTCGCTCAGAAAGAAAACGCGGTCACGGGCGTGAAGCGGAAGCTCAACCTGCAGGAAGCTGATCTTCCGCGGCCGAGCCGGAGCCCAGCGGCTGGCGTGGCCTCTTTCCCTCCCCGAGCTCGAGTTCCGAGCTGGGCTTCCAGGCGCAGTCGTGGGGGCAGCTTTCGGGGCGCCGGTTACACACGGGGAGCCGTGCTTCGGGGCTCCCCCGCCTGCCGGGGCCCAGACCTCATCGTCCTCCCGCATCCTGAGAGCTGACCCCCGCGCCCCCCGTCTCTAGGTGCGATGATAGCCGCGTCCCCATCCCTTGAGTCGGGGGCGGGGTCTGTGGAGACAAGGGCCACCACTCAAAAAGTGAAGGTTGAGGAATTAACGGGTGCAGGACTCCTGGTGACCTTTCTACAACCTGCACCTCACCCAGCAGCACCCGCCCCCGCCCCCCCTGCACATCCCTCTCCCCACAAGGTCGCCCCTCCGCCCCCCCCTCCTCCGGGCAGGTGGTGTGGACAGGTCAGGAAGGGCAGGGTTCAGCGCCGGGATGAATGTTGAGAATGCTTTTGTCCGGCCTGGTCACCTGGCCAGCCCTCCTTTCATGTCACCCTGTCCCACGGGGTCAAACTTTAATTAGCTCCTCTGCCTCAGGGCTCTTTGGACAGGAAGCTGCCGCCCAACCAAGAGCTTTTACAAAAGGACAAGGATGGAGGGTTTACTTCCCACTGTGTTTTCTGAACCTCAGCCGCTGGTTGACTGGTTAGAGGAATGTGGGTCCTGAGCTGGCACCCACCCCACCCCGAATCTTTAGCCAGATGCACTGATACAAGTCAGACGGGCGGTTTCAGAGAGTGTCCTGTTGGCCCTTTTAGTAAGTGAGGCCGAGAAGTGGAGGGTCTGATTTCACAGAGACGGTGGTCACGCTGCCGGCCAGGACGGGCCAGCTCAGAGGAACCCAAGGCCTCCAGGCCATCTGTTTTCAGGGTCAGGGCTGAGCCTTAGCCAGGTGACGTTTCCCTCTTTCAAGCCAAGCTACCCCAGTGTCTCAGTGCTCGTAGCTCTCCTGTCCTGACTTTCTTGTGTCTGGGCTGCCTCCTCTGAAGGAGTGGCCATGGACGGTTTCAGCCAGGCCTGGGTGCCCCAAGCAGTGCCCTATAGGCGGCGGGATGATCAGACTGCCCCCCCACCCTGGCTGCTCGGGAAGTCCAGCGGGAAACAGGACCCGGCTTGCTCAGAATAAGGAGAACACTAAGCTTTTAAGCAAGAAGAAGCACAGAACCAGTTCGGAAGGTGTAGACACAGATTACTCATCAGATTGTAGAGGGTGGAGCCTTGTTATAAGAGGCTTGACTGAGACAAACGGGTGTGACTGCACGTAAATGAAGACAGTTCGTACCCTGCGATGAGAAGGCCACCGGCTCCTGGAGGCAAATGCCAGGGCTCCCCGGGTCCTCTCCAGCAGGCAGCATGTCACCTGGCAGCATCCACACTGACCCTCAATACCATGAGGGTGCCTGTGACGGCCAGTCCCTGGGGACTCACTGAGTTAAGCTTTCATTTATTTTCTTATAGTGCACCTCTTTAGAAGCACGTCTAAATTAAAACCACAGCCAAAATAAACATGCACCATCTGAACAGTTTTCAAACCTGAGTACTGACTGATTGGTCGGTCCCAGCAGGACAACGACGAGGACCCCAGCCCGCACACAGAGCGCACACAGAAACCCAGGCACACGCTGGCTCTTCCCTGAGGAAGGACCGTTTCTAACTGGCTCTCTTTTGTGCAGGAAAAGGAAGTAAAGCCCATTGGGAAAAGTTAAACATGAATTTTACCCTTGGGGACAGTCATTTCGCCCCCTCATCCCATGTCCGGAAAACTGAAATAATTTAAGGAAGGAGGTGCTGTGGAGAAACATGGCCTCTTGGCCTTGAAGGCGAGGTCGGCCCCAGCAGGCACGAGCCCAGACTACCATCCAGAGCTAGAGGCCAGCAATCACTTGAGAGTGCTGAATGCCACGGGAGGGTCGGGGAGACCCGAACTGGGGGTGTCTGCAGAGGGTTTGGTCAGCACATCCAGGGCCCTGGGTCAGTGGGCACACTTGCTGGGGTGCTGCCTCCTCACCCCACGAGTTGATTGTGCTGAAGGCTGGGTGCTTTACTGGGGTGAGTACACCCCTGTTTACTAAAGAACAGAGAACAAGTCCACGATCAACTGCCTGCTGCACAGCAAACCCCATGGCAAGCCTGTTACTCTTGTTTCCCCTTGTTGAGGGAGGCTGTGTAAGAACTGGCCCTTTGAGATGGCTGGTGCTCATGGGCCAGCCCCCCACACGCTGGTCCCACACATTCACCCCGTGTTGCGCTGTATCACTCTCTTTTCCAGCACAAGCTGCCCAAACGAGACGATGGACTGGAGCGCACTGCAGACAATCCTGGGGGGTGTGAACAAGCACTCTACCAGCATCGGCAAGATCTGGCTGACCGTCCTCTTCATCTTCCGAATCATGATCCTGGTGGTGGCCGCTAAGGAGGTGTGGGGGGACGAGCAGGCCGACTTCGTGTGCAACACCCTGCAGCCCGGGTGCAAGAACGTGTGCTACGACCACTACTTCCCCATCTCGCACATCCGGCTCTGGGCGCTGCAGCTCATCTTCGTGTCCACGCCCGCCCTGCTGGTGGCCATGCNTCTTCATCTTCCGAATCATGATCCTGGTGGTGGCCGCTAAGGAGGTGTGGGGGGACGAGCAGGCCGACTTCGTGTGCAACACCCTGCAGCCCGGGTGCAAGAACGTGTGCTACGACCACTACTTCCCCATCTCGCACATCCGGCTCTGGGCGCTGCAGCTCATCTTCGTGTCCACGCCCGCCCTGCTGGTGGCCATGCACGTGGCCTACCACAGGCACGAGAAGAAGCGCAAGTTCATCAGAGGAGAGATAAAGACCGAGTTCAAGGACATCGAGGAGATCAAGAACCAGAAGGTCCGGATCGAGGGGTCTCTGTGGTGGACCTACACGGGCAGCATCTTCTTCCGTGTCATCTTCGAGGCTGCCTTCATGTATGTCTTCTACATCATGTATGATGGCTTCGCCATGCAGCGCCTGGTGAAGTGCAATGCCTGGCCCTGCCCCAACACGGTGGACTGCTTTGTGTCCAGGCCCACAGAGAAGACCGTCTTCACGGTCTTCATGATAGCAGTGTCTGGAATTTGCATCCTGCTCAATGTCACTGAGCTGTGTTACTTGCTGATTCGGTTTTGTTCCGGAAAGTCAAAAAAACCAGTGTAACCATAGTGGTCGCCGGGTTTAGATAAAAGAGGAGTGCGATCTGTGCTCGGCCGTGGGGCACAGTCAGCCGAGCCCCACCCCCCGCCCCCGCCCTGGGTACAACTCGGCTTTAGGGCCACCTTTGACCCTCTCCCCGGTAGATCGCACATGCAACCCCAAACGCCTCTAGAGGCTGTGCCCCCCACCCCACCCCTGCAAGTGTCCCATTGAGGGCAGACTCAGAGCCTCTGCCACTTTTCTCTGAAACTGGTCCTCGTGGGGCCGAGCTGGCCCCGGTGGCCATGCCTATTTAGACAAAGGACATGGTGTTTGTCTCCGTTTCTTTGAGGAAAGAGAGAAACACCAGGGCCTGAAGAGCACAGGGTCTGGTTGATCCACTTAGGGCTCTCTTTGCCATTTCCCCTGCATTAAAGGTGAACACAGAGAATCTTGGTTCTTTTATTTGGTTTGATGTTTCAGTCTTCAACAGTGGACGCGCTCCCTAATGGTTCAAACACTGTTACACGTTTTTTAAGTGAAAATTTAACATATGACGTGTTCTTTTGATCTGCAAGGAACCATTCATTATAGGCTCCTCTTATTTCAAAGGCTCAGATTATGGTATGTAAATGGGGTATAATTAGATGCTCTTGTTGAATTTAACTATATCCTTTCAGGTGTGAGTGGTTTGCACTGCCCCCAAGAGGCTGTCCGTTGTGTGACGTGTGGTGTGTGCTACAGGAACGCATTTCAGCTTTCCTCAGTGAAACAAACTAGGGCTTCTAATAGTTGGCGATGGCTTTTAATAGCAAACAGCCTCGTTTCAAAAGCTTAGATGTGATTTTGCATGAGGAATGAAGACTTTATATACCATGAGTTACTACCAATGGTGGGGTGGTTCAAGACACCCTGAGCTTCCTTACGCGATGGTGCCTTTTCCACTCCCACGGGTAGAATGCTGACTTACAGAGATTGCTTGGGACTATTTTATTGATTTAATGGTGCAGAAGAAAGTGGCAAATTGAGGGGGAAGGGGCAGTAACTGTTTCTAAAAAAGATATAAAAACTAGACTCTAAATTCTGACAATTAAAAATGAGTTTCATCTACTTCAAAGGTTTGTTCACTTCCCTTTTCAGCATCCAGACTTTTAAAGTGAAAATAGATTTAATAGACATTTTTTTAAAAGTAGAAACTAGGGTTTAGATAACTATTTAGCAGTTCTATAAGACAGACAGAATCCTAATATTTTCATGATGCTTGACATGGTTTCAAAAAAATGGTACTCAGTATACTTCAATGAGAGTAAATACTTTCCTGTTGCCAAGAATAGCTTTATAAAAACATTTTGTAATAATACATAATAGTTTTAATTACATACTTGTAATTAAAATAATTTTGTAATATCTCATATATCATTTAAATATTAAAATATAATTGATTCATATAATGGTTATTTAAAATCTATTACAGAATGTGTGCTAAGTAGCTTCAATCATGTCTAACTCTTTGCAACCCCATGGACTGTCGCTCTCCAAGATCCTCTGTCCATGGGATTCTCTAGGCAAGAACACTGGAGTGGGTTGCTATACCCTCCTCCAGGGATCTTCCTGACCCAGGGATGTGCAACCTGAATCTCATGTCTCCTGTATTGGCCGGCAGGTTCTTTACCACTAGCACCACCTGGGAAGCCCTTTGAATAGAACAGTAGCTTCTAATTTCATCTATAGCTGGTTTTGTAAAAGTATGTGAAAATTTCATAATACTAAATGGGTAAGTTACCACTGTGTCTCTCTGAGACTCTGGGATCCTTCTGCTCCAGTTACGGAAAAGCCTGTGTCACCAGAAAGATAGTTGGGGAAGGATAAAGAAGGGTTATTCCTGCCCTATGCTCACCACTAGTGGGTATCTGAGAAACATGCACATTGTGGATGTGGACAGGCTTTGCTGCTTGGAGAATGCTGAGCTGGGGTCACATGACCAGGTTGGCTCCTAGAAGAATCATTTAAAGATGTTAAAATGTTATTCACCGTCAAGGTTGGCTGAGGCATGAGAAAAATTCCGTCAGGTGTCTTTTCTATGGGGTTTCATGTCCATTTTTGTGCAACCAAACTGGTCTTATCACCTGCCTTCTGTTCCGGGAGCACCTTCCAATCCATGCGTGTGGCCTGCTGCCCAGCGCACTCCTAGGATCCCAGAAACACCCAAGGTGGTCGGAGACCTCCTCCAGGGCCCTGAAAGCACTTTACACATTGGTAATTACAAGTGTGTTTATGGGGAACCATATGCCCCTTTGTTGTTGTTTAGTCTCTAAGTCATGTCCAACTCTTTGTGACCCCCTGGAATGTAGCCTGCCAAGGCTCTTCTGTCCATGAGATTGTCCAGGCAAAAATACTGGAGTGGGTGGCCATTTCCTTCTCCTGGAGATCTTCCCAACCTAGGGATTGAACCCATCTCTCCTGCCCATTAGCAGGCAGATTCTTTACCACTGAGCCACCTGGGAAGCCCATACAGTTTGTAGGTGGGTTTAGAAGGACAGAAAGCAGTTACTTTCCCTCCAGATGATAGAGAAGGGATAAGAAATGGTCCTTAGCCACCTTCCAGGCTGCCCTCCACACAGCCTGTTACAGGAACACATGACTTTTTAAATAGATGCACTCACAAGCTATGAAGATTATGATTCTTGGGTATTAAAAGACTGGGTCAAAATAATTACAGACAACTACTGACCGCTTTTAAGAATTTGCAGACAGGTTTGGCCACATGCCTGAACATTAGAACTTGAACTCTAAATAAACGATCATCCTAATATATATCTCAAGCCACTCATTTATAATTTGTTGTAGGTGAAAAGAAGCTCTGCTTTTGTGTTATTTGTAAAGAGTCCACCCAAGTTCCCTGTGTCAGGTTGGCCACACCAAGCCCATAAGAGGCAGTGGGAACAGCCTAGCTGCTAAGGCTTTCTTGTTCGGGATTTATAAGGACACCTCGACTCTTCCATGCATGGGCAGCTGTGGGCAGGTAAATCTGGGTTGAATCAGGAAGACGAAGGTGGGAATTTGGGGGTGGCCAGGGTCTGAGCAGTCCCTCATGCCGTCCCTGACCTCGGGGAAGGGCCTGGAGAGAGGCAAGGCGCTGAGGAGTCTGTCGTGGGTACAGGGAGCTCACTCATTTGTCAGACCTGGTTCCTGTCTCTTATACACATCTGAAAGTCAAAAAAACCAGTGTAACCATAGTGGTCGCCGGGTTTAGATAAAAGAGGAGTGCGATCTGTGCTCGGCCGTGGGGCACAGTCAGCCGAGCCCCACCCCCCGCCCCCGCCCTGGGTACAACTCGGCTTTAGGGCCACCTTTGACCCTCTCCCCGGTAGATCGCACATGCAACCCCAAACGCCTCTAGAGGCTGTGCCCCCCACCCCACCCCTGCAAGTGTCCCATTGAGGGCAGACTCAGAGCCTCTGCCACTTTTCTCTGAAACTGGTCCTCGTGGGGCCGAGCTGGCCCCGGTGGCCATGCCTATTTAGACAAAGGACATGGTGTTTGTCTCCGTTTCTTTGAGGAAAGAGAGAAACACCAGGGCCTGAAGAGCACAGGGTCTGGTTGATCCACTTAGGGCTCTCTTTGCCATTTCCCCTGCATTAAAGGTGGACACAGAGAATCTTGGTTCTTTTATTTGGTTTGATGTTTCAGTCTTCAACAGTGGACGCGCTCCCTAATGGTTCAAACACTGTTACACGTTTTTTAAGTGAAAATTTAACATATGACGTGTTCTTTTGATCTGCAAGGAACCATTCATTATAGGCTCCTCTTATTTCAAAGGCTCAGATTATGGTATGTAAATGGGGTATAATTAGATGCTCTTGTTGAATTTAACTATATCCTTTCAGGTGTGAGTGGTTTGCACTGCCCCCAAGAGGCTGTCCGTTGTGTGACGTGTGGTGTGTGCTACAGGAACGCATTTCAGCTTTCCTCAGTGAAACAAACTAGGGCTTCTAATAGTTGGCGATGGCTTTTAATAGCAAACAGCCTCGTTTCAAAAGCTTAGATGTGATTTTGCATGAGGAATGAAGACTTTATATACCATGAGTTACTACCAATGGTGGGGTGGTTCAAGACACCCTGAGCTTCCTTACGTGATGGTGCCTTTTCCACTCCCACGGGTAGAACGCTGACTTACAGAGATTGCTTGGGACTATTTTATTGATTTAATGGTGCAGAAGAAAGTGGCAAATTGAGGGGGAAGGGGCAGTAACTGTTTCTAAAAAAGAGATATAAAAACTAGACTCTAAATTCTGACAATTAAAAATGAGTTTCATCTACTTCAAAGGTTTGTTCACTTCCCTTTTCAGCATCCAGACTTTTAAAGTGAAAATAGATTTAATAGACATTTTTTAAAAAGTAGAAACTAGGGTTTAGATAACTATTTAGCAGTTCTATAAGACAGAATCCTAATATTTTCATGATGCTTGACATGGTTTCAAAAAAATGGTACTCAGTATACTTCAATGAGAGTAAATACTTTCCTGTTGCCAAGAATAGCTTTATAAAAACATTTTGTAATAATACATAATAGTTTTAATTACATACTTGTAATTAAAATAATTTTGTAATATCTCATATATCATTTAAATATTAAAATATAATTGATTCATATAATGGTTATTTAAAATCTATTACAGAATGTGTGCTAAGTAGCTTCAATCATGTCTAACTCTTTGCAACCCCATGGACTGTCGCTCTCCAAGATCCTCTGTCCATGGGATTCTCTAGGCAAGAACACTGGAGTGGGTTGCTATACCCTCCTCCAGGGATCTTCCCGACCCAGGGATGTGCAACCTGAATCTCATGTCTCCTGTATTGGCCGGCAGGTTCTTTACCACTAGCACCACCTGGGAAGCCCTTTGAATAGAACAGTAGCTTCTAATTTCATCTATAGCTGGTTTTGTAAAAGTATGTGAAAATTTCATAATACTAAATGGGTAAGTTACCACTGTGTCTCTCTGAGACTCTGGGATCCTTCTGCTCCAGTTACGGAAAAGCCTGTGTCACCAGAAAGATAGTTGGGGAAGGATAAAGAAGGGTTATTCCTGCCCTATGCTCACCACTAGTGGGTATCTGAGAAACATGCACATTGTGGATGTGGACAGGCTTTGCTGCTTGGAGAATGCTGAGCTGGGGTCACATGACCAGGTTGGCTCCTAGAAGAATCATTTAAAGATGTTAAAATGTTATTCACCGTCAAGGTTGGCTGAGGCATGAGAAAAATTCCGTCAGGTGTCTTTTCTATGGGGTTTCATGTCCATTTTTGTGCAACCAAACTGGTCTTATCACCTGCCTTCTGTTCCGGGAGCACCTTCCAATCCATGCGTGTGGCCTGCTGCCCAGCGCACTCCTAGGATCCCAGAAACACCCAAGGTGGTCGGAGACCTCCTCCAGGGCCCTGAAAGCACTTTACACATTGGTAATTACAAGTGTGTTTATGGGGAACCATATGCCCCTTTGTTGTTGTTTAGTCTCTAAGTCATGTCCAACTCTTTGTGACCCCCTGGAATGTAGCCTGCCAAGGCTCTTCTGTCCATGAGATTGTCCAGGCAAAAATACTGGAGTGGGTGGCCATTTCCTTCTCCTGGAGATCTTCCCAACCTAGGGATTGAACCCATCTCTCCTGCCCATTAGCAGGCAGATTCTTTACCACTGAGCCACCTGGGAAGCCCATACAGTTTGTAGGTGGGTTTAGAAGGACAGAAAGCAGTCACTTTCCCTCCAGATGATAGAGAAGGGATAAGAAATGGTCCTTAGCCACCTTCCAGGCTGCCCTCCACACAGCCTGTACAGGAACACATGACTTTTTAAATAGATGCACTCACAAGCTATGAAGATTATGATTCTTGGGTATTAAAAGACTGGGTCAAAATAATTACAGACAACTACTGACCGCTTTTAAGAATTTCCAGACAGGTTTGGCCACATGCCTGAACATTAGAACTTGAACTCTAAATAAACGATCATCCTAATATATATCTCAAGCCACTCATTTATAATTTGTTGTAGGTGAAAAGAAGCTCTGCTTTTGTGTTATTTGTAAAGAGTCCACCCAAGTTCCCTGTGTCAGGTTGGCCACACCAAGCCCATAAGAGGCAGTGGGAACAGCCTAGCTGCTAAGGCTTTCTTGTTCGGGATTTATTAGGACACCTCGACTCTTCCATGCATGGGCAGCTGTGGGCAGGTAAATCTGGGTTGAATCAGGAAGACGAAGGTGGGAATTTGGGGGTGGCCAGGGTCTGAGCAGTCCCTCATGCCGTCCCTGACCTCGGGGAAGGGCCTGGAGAGAGGCAAGGTGCTGAGGAGTCTGTCGTGGGTACAGGGAGCTCACTCATTTGTCAGACCTGGTTCCTCATCTTAAAGTGCCAGCTGAACAGTACCCGAGGGTCACAGAAACCCAATAAGATAATTCACATCAAAGTGTCCACGCAGCAAAGCGCTAAGTGATATACACTTGTCTCTGTTTTCCACCAGGTGGATCCTAGGCTGGGGGATGGATGGATAGGGTTCTAGAAGGAATGACCCTCCCAAAGCTTGGAGAAACCGTTTGTTTACTCAAAACCTGAAATAAGTACAATTTGGCGGGGCAGGGGGGTGGAGTGGCTGAGACCACCAACAAGGGGAGGAGAGGCTCTGTTACCCTGCACCTGGAGAAAGATCTCAAAAGAAAAAAGCTTTGTTTCACATTGTTAGGGTCACTTCACACCTCCTTCCGAGCTACCAAGTGCTCCTGAGCTGCCCAACAATGCCCCAGGGGTGGCCACCTCCTCCGTGTGGGGGGCGCAGCTCAGGGCAGAAGCATAAAACCTGAAATAAGTACAATTTGGGGGGGCAGGGGGGTGGAGTGGCTGAGACCACCAAGAAGGGGAGGAGAGGCTCTGTTACCCTGCACCTGGAGAAAGATCTCAAAAGAGAAAAACTTTGTTTCACATTGTTAGGGTCACTTCACACCTCCTTCCGAGCTACCAAGTGCTCCGGAGCTGCCCAACAATGCCCCAGGGGTGGCCACACCTCCTCCGTGTTGGGGGCGCAGCTCAGGGCAGAAGCAAGGCAGGGGCGGGGCGGGGCGGGGTGGGGAGGCAATTCTGGAGATAGGGGGTTACTTCCGGAAGCCGGCAGCCCTTTCACCCCGCACCGGCAGGGCTGAGGGGCCCCCTCTGGCGACACCACCTTCCATTCCTGCCTGTGGCTAATTATATTTACTCAGCCAAGATTTACAGAGTGCCCGCTGAGCACCAGGAATTGTTGGGCAACAGGACTGGGAGCAAACAAAATACCAACAAATACCTGAAGATGAGTGCAGTGGAGAGAACTAAATGGGAAAGAGGCGGTGCCAGGGGCCAGACGGTGGTATGGCGTGGCCAGGGGGAGGCCTCTGGGCTGGGGTGACGCCTCCTCCAGGACACCTGCTTCCAGCATCTGTCCTGCCCTCTGCTGGACCCAGAGAAATCTGTCTGCCTCTCAGGAACCTCCGATCACCAAGAACAAGTCCAAGTTCAACCCTAACTTCATTCTCCAGCCACATGGGTCCGCGTTCCCGTTAGCAGACTGACTCGTTTATTAATCACGATGAAGCAGCTCCTGTGTCCGGATCCACAAGGTCCAGGCAGAGAAGGAAGAAGACAGGCCTCACCCTGACCTCTGCCGTGGAGCCCCGGTTAGTCCCCGCCCAGGCCCAGCAGCAGGGGCTCCTCCCAGCCCTCTGAGCACAGACAGCCCAGCCACAGACGCAGCCTGTGGCTAAAGCGGTGAGATCTCGAGTTTGCTTTTTAACGGCCGCCCCATCTTTCCTCATGATCAATCAAAAAGGCCAGTAATGTGATGTATGAGATTGTGGAATTAATATAGAAGTACATTGGCTTTGAGATTAAATACGGAAGCAAAGTCCAGGTGCAGGTCTCCTCTGCAGCCCTACTCGATGTCCGTTACCCTGGATGCAAACCTGCCCCAGAGATCCTGCACCGCAGATATTCACACACAAACCCGCACAGACACACGGCCATGTCAGTCTGCTTTTCTTACGTCATTTTCCCTGTGATGGTGTCTCACTCAGTAATACGCCCCGGAACTCTCTCCGGGTCTCTGTGTAGCTCTAACCTGGTCTTTTTTATAGAGGACGAATGTTCAGAGTGGTAATTGTGCCTTGTTAGTGCCTAGCTGTCACACTCTTCCAGTTTTTCACAAAGAGTAACCCCCCTTTCCTGCTCCCGGCCACCTCCATCTCCTTTCAAACTACACTTCCCTTTGTAGCAAGCGCTGGATTTTCAAGCCTAACTCAGGGCTTCGCCTTTTCCCGAGTGGATTCCAACCTGCTGACCTTGGCCCATCCCTCGGCTCCATCAGACCCTCCGTGGCCCCAAATTCAGTTTCTATGTATATGCTGGAAGCAATTCCTTCCAACTTCATGTCACCTCTCAGTTTAACGCGCCTAAGGCTATTTCAGCCAGTAAAAATGTTGACTGTGGAATGCCTCCAGACTCTTCCTTTGCGCTCCATCACAGTTCATTTACCAGCAGGATTTGAGTTTGGAGTTTTCCAGGTAAATGTACTTAGCTGCCTCTGGTTCGCACGTTTTCTTCTTAAGAGTAAGGATATTGTGACAGACTGGGCAAATGGCCTGAGTGCATTTACGAATCTGGGGTGCTCTCTAAGGACACACTCACTGAGGTCCCTGCAGGTGGAGGGTACTGATAAACACAGAGATGATTCCAGAAGCAATCATGGTGTGGAGGGCAGGTGTGTCCAAACAGAACAGCAACGTGCTGGGGGTGACAGGCACACCAAGCACCACAGGAGAGACCTGGGCCAGAAATGGTTTCTTTGGGGCCTAAAGGAGCACAAAGTAAACCGTGGAAGATGCAGCCTTTGGCCAGGAAGGGAGACAGTGTTCAGCCTGGCATTCTTCCTTTTCTTTGAGATGCTGCATGACTTACCAAGGCCTCTTTCTACCACTTGGTATTACGACTGGCTGGCCGGTTTCTGGGGAGCCCAGTATTTTGAAGTCTTACCATCCAGGGCTGTAAATGCTCTGCTGAGATTATTTCTTATTCAGGACTCATCTATGGGACAGGGAAGTCTCGTATTTAAAATGTTTTTTAAACCATCATCTAATATTAACACAACAGCTCTAAATATTCAGTGTTATTTGGTCTTAATTCCGCTATAGATGGGAAAATCACCTAATAACATTCCACTCAAAATTTTCAGGCACTTTATTAATTGTGATATTTACACAATTAATATTTATAAGACACAAAAGGTGGTTTGGGGCAATTGTGTCTCACAAGAGCTCAATAAAGCATTAATTTTTCTCATTTGCCCTGATTTTTCCAAAAGAAACAGATCTCAGTGTTAACAGATGTGTGTTTGCCTGTGTTCATAGCAGCTTTATTCGCACTTGCAAAAACTGGAAGCACTACAGGTGTCCATCGACAGATGAACAGATTTTTTAAAATGTGGCTCACATACACAACAAAATATTATTCAGCCTGAAAAAAAAAGGAAATCATGACACAGGCTACCACAGGGGTGAAACCTGACATTATGCTCAGTGAAATAAATCAAACACAAAAGGACAAATACTGCAGGATTCCACTCCCATGGGGTCCCCAGATTAGTCACATTCACGGAGATAGAAGGGTGGCTTCCACGGTCTCGGGCGGGTCAAAGGGGCATAACTAATGGGCAGAGGGTCTCAGCCTGGGAGGACGGAAAGCTTCTGGAGCTGGTGCTGGGGATGGCCTCACAGTGATGTGAGTGTGCTTCAAAGTGCACGCACAAAATGGCTAATACAGTGAATTTTATGTCCTGTATATTTTACTGTAATTTTTTAATATGTCTTTTCTCAACACAAGAGACAATGGATCGTCTTCACACAAGACACTGCTGGTGACCATAAGCACTAAGAAGAGTTCTGAGCTCAGACATACCTCAAACACTGCAAATGTCTCCAAACCAGTTTATTGGTGCTATAATGCTCCCAAATAACTCCCTAAGCCTGTAGATTAGCTGTAAGCACGACGCAAACACAGGTCTGAGCATGGAGCCTTTCTGCCCTGCAGAGAACACTCCTTTTCAAGTCCAGTCAGGTCATCGAGGGAAGAAGCCCCATGTTCAGGCACAGGGGGGACTTCTCCTCACCTCCGAAGTGTGCACCGTGGTCTCCGCCGCCTGTGTCAGGAGAACATCGCAAACAGAGCTACTCTCAGGGTGGAGACGAAAGGCAGAGGACATGCCCGTGGCCGGGTCGTGAGAGCTCATGCACATCCCGGGCCCGGGAGGTGGAGCACGTTCGCGTCCCTGCAGTGACTGCCTGGGCTTCACTTCTGCCCCGGACACACGTAGGAGCATCTGTGACACTCACACAAGGCTAGAAACACGTAGGGGAAGTGTTTGTTCCTGAGGGTCAGCACAGCTTTTACTCACAGAAAGAATTTGATGAGCTTTTTGTTCCCAAGTATCATGACTACCTCTGCATTTCTGAGAACGGACACAAAGCTCCCAGAACAGCAAACAGAGCCTTCATCTTCACAAGAAGCAGAAAAGGGACATCTCTGTGGTGGCTGTCCTTTTCTGAAAAGTGATTTATCTCCGTTTTGTCAGGACAGGGAAGTCCTTCTGTTTACTGCCTGTGAGGTGGTGAGGCAGAGCTGAGCTGCTGTGTGTTTTGCTGCCATGGTGCCATCCGGAGCGGCCAGGAGAACAGAGGTGTGGGGGGGTGGCGTAGGGGGACCCCAGCCCCTCATGCGCTCAGACCCTGGACAGCAGGGGCAGAGCCCCTGTGCTCCTTCTGTCCTGACCCACCCATGCCTCCCGTGTGCCCTGAGATGAGACCCTAAGGAATTGGACAAAATTCCAGTCTTTTGTTTGAATCGACCAGCCCCGCCTTACCCCCAGACTCTAATAAAGGGCACCCAGGTCCTGCCTCCCCTCCCAGCTCTTCTATCTGCACCTGTGTCAACCCGTCCTCCCAGTTTGTCCTCCAGGACCCTCAAGTCCTCAGTTCAGTTCAGTCGCTCAGTCGTGTCCGACTCTTTGCGACCCCATGAATCGCAGTACGCCAGGCCTCCCTGTCCATCACCATCTCCCGGAGTTCACTCAGACTCACATCCATCGAGTCGGTGATGCCATCCAGCCATCTCATCCTCTGTCGTCCCCTTCTCCTCCTGCCCCCAATCCCTCCCAGCATCAGAGTCTTTTCCAATGAGTCAACTCTTCGCATGAGGTGGCCAAAGTACTAGAGTTTGAGCTTTAGCATCATTCCTTCCAAAGAAATCCCAGAATTGATCTCCTTCAGAATGGACTGGTTGGATCTCCTTGCAGTCCAAGGGACTCTCAAGAATCTTCTCCAACACCGCAGTTCAAAAGCATCGATTCTTCGGCGCTCAGCCTTCTTCACAGACCAACTCTCACATCCATACATGACCACAGGAAAAACCATAGCCTTGACTAGACGGACCTTAGTCGGCAAAGTAATATCTCTGCTTTTGAATATGCTATCTAGGTTGGTCATAATTTTTCTTCCAAGGAGTGTCTTTTAATTTCATGGCTGCAGTCACCATCAAGTCCTCAGCTTCTCTTAACTCCTGGGTCACTGTCCAGACTGCGTGCACTGCTCCACCGGGGCTCAGAGCAGAGGGTGGAGACGTGGTCCCATCGGAAGGCGAGGAAGAAACCTGAACTGGCGGATGTTCAGCACTTGGACTTCCATGCTCAGGAAAGCCCAGAGGCCGACAAGGAAACCCAGCTGACCCCAGGGATGAAGAGGGAACAGTTCTAGACTCATCCAAGCTGGCCCCACACGGCTCTCCTTGCAGAAGGAGAAAGGACTGCTCACCTCCTCATAGCCAGGGACAGCACCGGAGGGAGCAGGTGAGTGGTGCCCCCCAGGACAGAGGTGGCAGTGGGTTGGCCAGGCCTCGGAGCCCTTCAGTCAGAGAGGACAGCGCTGGGGAGGGAATGGTGCTCACTCGCAGATTCTAAGACAAACAGTTCCTTGGTTCTTTCGCATTTGACCATCCCTGAAGCAGAGAGCTGTGTCCTACCACTGGCGACATCTCAGCATCATGATCGAGTCTTTATTCTAGTGGAACAAAGCAGAGGGATCCCTGCCTCTCAAAACTTCACTTTACATGGCTTTGCTTTTACCGAAGACCTGCCTTCCTGTCCATTTACCATCGGCTGTGCTTTGGGGTCAACGAAGCTCAGCATATGTGCTGGTGAGGTGACCGTTCGGTGGCCATCGCGTTGGACCTCGAGTTTCCAGGACACAGTGACCGGCTCAGCCCATGGCCACGCCCCCAGCCTGGTGGATGCCTTGCCAGGCCCCTGGCAGATGGGTGGTGGGTCCTTCATGGGGAGCAGACAGTCCTCGCTGCGTCCACCAGAGCTCAGAGTCCCCGCGACGGCGCTGCCTGTACTAAGCACTTGCCGAGCGAACGGCGTTCAAGCTAGATGGAGAGCGTCTACCCCCGACGGGCCTGTGCTCATTGAGAGAAAGGAAAGGATTAAACATGCCTCATTCTTCTCGAGGGACAAGTGCTGGCAAGAGTGCACACGGCTTGTGTGTTCTCTTCCTTGGCCAACAGCCAGCCCAGCCTCTGGAAAAAGAGTGCTGCTTCCTGAAACCTGCACACATGATCTTTCCTGTCGCCCTTGTGGCAGCACTCTGCCTCGGGGACATTACACGGGAATCACTTGAAAGCAGTGTCCTTTTTTATTTTTTTTCTTCTCCAGAGGATTGGCAATATGAAGACAATGACACATCTGTATACTCCCGGCAGCTGCAAGCCACTTACAAACACGTTCCCATACATCAGGTGAAATGAATCTGGAACACGCAGAAAAGTACGTCTGTCCCTGTGTTTGGGGACACGGGGCTCCTGGTCTGGGCGCCTCGGTGTGCATGCTCAGGGCGGGAGTCCAGCCAGGGGCCCAGCATCCCTTCAGCCTCTGCCCTGCTGGCCCCCAGGGGGCCATGGAGGAACAGAAAGGAGAAAGAAGATGTAATAGGGTGTCCTGTGTCTGCCGGTTCACTCAGAACTGACCTGTGACACTTAGTCCCCAGTTGCTTCTTTCAGCAGCTTTCTGAGGACTTCACTAATCATAGATGCCCCTCTGGTCACTCTAAGGAGCTTTCTCCAAGAACAGGAATCATGACATGCAGACCAGTGTTTCTCAGACTGTCTGCAGTGAAAGATTGTTTTTTCCCCCTCATCTCTTGGGGACCGATACTCTTGTAAATTACAATATAAACGTCACAGCAATGATGATAAATTGCTGGAAAAGTTTCCAAGTACTACTAATAAGAGCCATTTGGGGGCAGCAGCTGTGTACTGTATTAGACTATTTCATACACGGGCCACCTAGATTCATCTTCAAAACAATCTCACAGGGATTTCCCTGGTGGCACAGAGAATCTGCCTACCAATGCAGGGGACACGGATTCAATCCCTCATCTGAGAAGGCTCCACATGCCATGGGACAACAAGCCTGTGCACCACAACTGCTGAGCCCATGTTGCAACTAAGATGTAAGGCGGCCAAATAAATTAATTAATTAAGGGGAAAAAAGATCTGTTCTCTTAAAGAAAACTACAGACTACGTGGATGCTCTCTATTTTGTGTCGTTTTAGGCAAGTGAACCTTAACGAATGGGGAGCCGATGAGGATCAGGTCTATGATTTGAGCTTAGACATCCTCTCAGTTATCTGAAGTACATACTTAGCTCTTACCTGATCATCACTGCTGAGGGTAGGGACTCTGTCAGCTGGGGAAGGGGGCTTGACCACCCACCTCTGCTCATTCCCATCACAGGTGTGGGGTATGGAGGGGGAGTCGTTCACCCTGAGGATGCAGGGGAGGGAAACAAGAATGACACGTTAGGCAAAAGTAAAATTAAAATGAGAGGGTGACAAAGAAGAAAATGTATCTGGTAGAAGTCAAGAAGGAAACAAGTAGAAAGCAGTTGAAACAGGTGATCAGTGAAAAAAGTCCTGTTAATCAAGAGCCTGGCTGCAGTGGAGCCGAGCCTCAGACGCGGCTGTCCCCCCAAAGCACCCCAGGGCAGAGGCTGCATCAAGAGCTGTCTCAGGGGGCCCAGGGCGGCCAGTCTCTTCTGGCCCCTCTCACTCAGTGCCCTGGACACTCGGTCTCAGAGGACCCCAGGCTCCCAGCGGATGAGGAAGCCCCCCGCCTCCTGCCCTTACACAGATGGCTCAGATGTCCTTCCGACAAATGTCCAGTCAGCTAGGGAACCTAGTAGGTTTTATTTAACGTGCTGACACACCGAGCTGGTATCCAGCCTTGATGGGATCTGAACTCATTCCTCCCTTGTGGAAGGCTGTCCTTCTCACCTCTCCACAGGTGCAGTCCCGGCACCTCTCATTGCGTCCTTCCTTTCACTGTGTCCTTCCTGCCTCCCCAACCTGACCCTGCAGGGCTTCCAGCAGCGGGAACCACCCCCTTCTAGGACTCCAGGCATTTGTGATGGATTGAAGCAAAAGCCATTTTCTTTCCTTGGTGGCTCAGATGGTAAAGAATCTGCCTGCAATGCAGAAGACACAGGAGACACAGGTTCAATCCCTGAGTTAAGAAGATCCTCTGGAGGATAGCATGGCAATCCACTCCAGTATTCTTTTTTTTTTTTTAATTTATTGGATAATTGCTTTACAGAATTTTGTTGTTTTCTGTCAAACCTCAACATGAATCAGCCATAGGTGTACATATATCTGCTCCCTTTTGAACCTCCTCCCCCATCTCCCTCCCCATCCCACCTATCTAGGTTGATACAGAGTCCCTGTTTGAGTTTTCTGAGTCATAACAGCAAATTCCTGTTGCCTATCTATTTTATGGTTCCAAGTTGGAAAAGGAGTATGTCAAGGCTGTATATTGTCACCCTGCTTATATAACTTATATGCAGAATACATCATGAGAAACGCTGGGCTGGAGGAATCACAAGCTGGAACCAAGATTGCTGGGAAAAATATCAATAACCTCAGATATGCAGATGACACTACCCTTATGGCAGAAAGTGAAGAAGAACTACAGAGCCTCTTGATGAAGGTGAAAAAGGAGAGTGAAAAAGTTGGCTTAAAGCTCAACATTCAGAAAACGAAGATCATGGCATCTGGTCCTATCACTTCATGGCAAATAGATGGGGAAACAGTGNATGGCATAAAGTGAAGAGGAATTAAAAAGCGTCTTGATGAAAGTGAAAGAGGAGAGTGAAAAAGTTGGCTTAAAGCTCATTATTCAGAAAACTAATATCATGGCATCTGGGCCCATCACTTCGTGGCAAATAGATGGGGAAACAATGTCAGACTTTATTTTTTTGGGCTCCAAAATCACTGCAGATGGTGACTGCAGCCATGAAATTAAAAGATGCTTACTCCTTGGAAGGAAAGTTATGACCAACCTAGATAGCATATTAAAAAGCAGAGACATTACTTTGTCAACAAAGGTCTGTCTAGTCAAGGCTATGGTTTTTCCAGTGGTCTTGTATGGATGTGAGAGTTGGACTGTGAAGAAAGCTGAGCGCCAAAGAATTGATGCTTTTGAACTGTGGTGTTGGAGAGGACTCTTGAGAGTCCCTTGGACTGCAAGGAGATCCAACCAGTCCTTCTTAAAGGACATCAGTCCTGGGTGTTCTTTGGTAGGACTAATATTGAAGCTGAAACTCCAATACTTTGGCCACCTGATGGGAAGAGCTGACTCATTTGAAAAGACCCTGATGCTGGGAAAGATAGAGGGCAGGAGGAGGAGATGACAGAGGATGAGATGGTTGGATGGCATCTTCGCCTCAATGGACATGGGTTTGGGTGGACTCTGGGAGTTGGTGATGGACAGGGAGGCCTCATGTGCTGCGGTTCATGGGGTCACAAAGAGTCAGACACGACTGAGCAACTGAACTGAAAGTTTTCACTTTAAACAATGTTTTCATTGCAGGAAAAAATGAGGCAGCTGAGATTTGGAGAAGCTAACTAACTTGTGCGTATCTTTAAAAAATTTTTATTCCAGTGGTTGTTTTTTATACTTTATCTCTGAATAGAATATAAAGTGTTCAGAATTAAGATAATTAAAATAAATAGTATTTGTTTAATGCCACTGAACAATCCACCTGAGTCTGAATAATATCATCAAAGCAGCTGTGAAGATGATGATTATTATTTTTTTTGCTTTAATTTGCCAAGGCCACACTGCCTGGATGTTTCTGTGAAGGTGTGTTTTGGATGAAATTAACATTTATATTGGTGGACTTTGTAAAGCAGATTACTCTCCATAATGTGGGTAGGCCTCACCCAATCAGTTGAAAGTCTTACTAAAACAAAGACTGATCTCCTGGAAACAAGAAATTCTGCCAACAGACTGCAACTCTTACTGGAGTCTCAGCCTGCCAGCCTATCCCGTTAGATTTTGCACTCATCAAGTCTCACAAATTGCATGAACCAGTTCCTTAAAATAAATCTCTTTCTCTCTCTCTTCTTCTCCCTCTCTATAATTAGGAAACTGTTGTGGTCAGGCTGAGTTGTCCCTTTAAGAGAAGCTGAAATGAGTAAGCTCATTCACTTACTACCTTTGGAAAGTCGATGATTAATTTAAAAAGCTGGTCAAATTTTAAAAGTGGAAGTATAGGTATGCAAGACATACTAGAATGTGAGTTTAAAAAGCTAGGGGATGAGTTACTTATTCTGTTGCTCTGAGAAATGGGATATATATACTTAAAAGAACTGGAATGAAATTCTGGTTCTGGGTCATCTACTAGCTTGTTTGAAAACTTAAGCTAGTTACTTATTTTGTATACTGGAATTATTGAATTTTCCTACAGATATGCCATATGAATACATTTGTGTCTCTTTCAGTTCAGTTCAGTTCAGTCGCTCAGTCGTGTCCGTCTCTTTGCGACCCCATAAATCGCAGCACGCCAGGCCTCCCTGTCCATCAACATCTCCCGGAGTTCACTCAGACTCACATCCATCGAGTCCATGATGCCATCCAGCCATCTCATCCTCGGTCGTCCCCTTCTCCTCCCGCCCCCAATCCCTCCCAGCATCAGAGTCTTTTCCAATGAGTCAACTCTTCGCATGAGGTGGCCAAAGTACTGGAGTTTCAGCTTTAGCATCATTCCTTCCAAAGAAATCCCAAGAGTGATCAGTGCATTTTCTTGGCAAAACTCTATTAGTCTTTGCCCTGCTTCATTCCGCATTCCAAGGCCAAATTTGCCTGTTACTCCAGGTGTTTCTTGACTTTGTACTTTAGCATTCCAGTCCCCTATAATGAAAAGGACATCTTTTTTGGGTGTTAGTTCTAAAAGGTCTTGTAGGTCTTCATAAAACCATTCAACTTCAGCTTCTTCAGCATTACTGGTTGGGGCATAGACTTGGATAACTGTGATTCTGAATCTCTTTACCAATCTTATTTGAGTTTCTCTGATGAAAAAGCATCAATAATGGTAAGTACCAAATATGAAAATGATGACAATAATAATCATAATGATAATAATGTTTCAAAGTTTCTCGGCACTGTTTTTCTGAAAAGTCCAAAGCACTTTCCCATGTCAGATCATGATATCTTTGAGTGGGCATGGTAAGTAGTTGGTAGAAGTATCACAATTCTCCAGATTATGTAAGTGAGGTACTCTGAGATCTATACCCAGGGTCTTGCCCCTGAAGTTGCACAAGACAGGATCTACAAACCAGTTCCCTGACCATGTACTTTCCCTTCTTTTAAATTTGTTTGTCTCCTATGTTCCCTGGACTGGGAACTGAAATCCAGAAGAGTGCTCACTTTTACCCTCCAAATTGTAAAGTTGTTATATCTGATTGCTCTGGCTTATATTGCTTGTAGTAGCCATTCTAACAATATTTTTGGTAGGATGATTTTTGTGTTTCTAAAGACTATTGAAATATTCATGACTTACTAAAAATAATATATTCTCATTGGCTGAATAATGATTTACTTTATAGAGAGAAAAGAGTGAGCAGATTCTAAAAGGGAAAGAAATTTGAAGATGTTGTGACAGACCTACACACAGCAAAATGAATTTTGGTTGCTACTGCACCAAGTACTTATCTTTCCTTGGCTATAAATACATTATTCTCTGGTTGACAGTTACAATTTATTGTGGCTGATTAGATAAAGGGTAGAGAGAGAGAGAACATTTCTGAATCACCAAGGAACTCAAAACAGAAGGCAAAGATATCATGGTGAATCAGGGCTGACCCACAGTTACCCAGTGCTATCTCAGAGACTTTAATCTTTGTCCCAGAGCACCGCGCATCTCCGTTTTCATATTCCTACTGCTGAGCACAGAAGCTGTCTATGACTCCTCCTTCCCTTAGAAGACAGAGTATCTATCAGAGCATACCAATCAACAGAATGTCTTGGTTTTGGGTGAAGAGTGATAAAGCAGAACAAAGGATTGTTCTTTATTTTTAATTAATTCACGACTTATTCATTCAGTCATGTCCAACTCTTTGCGACCCCATGGAATGTAGCCTGTCAGGCTCCTCTGTCCATGGGGATTCTCCAGGCAAGAATACTGGAGTGGGTTGCCATGCCCTCCTCCAGGGGATCTTCCTGACCCAGGGACTGAACCCAGGTCTCCCACATATCTTTTTTTAATCCCCCTNAATGTAGCCTGTCAGGCTCCTCTGTCCATGGGGATTCTCCAGGCAAGAATACTGGAGTGGGTTGCCATGCCCTCCTCCAGGGGATCTTCCTGACCCAGGGACTGAACCCAGGTCTCCCACATATCTTTTTTTAATCCCCCTCTTTATTTTCTCAAGCAATATTTATACTAGAATTTCATTATTTTGTTTTTAAAACGTTCTTGTTATCTTCTGGACAGAACATTTAAAAAATTTTGTCTCCTTTCTGCATTATTTCACTATGATTGCAAGTCAGAGATAAAATTCAGCTGGATTTGGGAAACAACTGCTAAGAAAGACACTTAGATAAGTACATACTGTGTGTGCAATGGTAAATTCACTCATGCTTTCCTGATTACAGCTCACCTTTCCATATCTCATTAGAGCCAAAGGGCAAATATACATATACTGACAAACCACCACATCAATGCCAGAGGGTGAAATAGGACCAAAGTCATTTCAAGTTCCAAAGTTAAAATTTCTGGAAATTTGGAGAGCTAGGAATTTGGAAGACACAAAGTTTTTGTTTTGTTTTTTAATTATAGGAAAATAGGAAAATATATAATCTTGACAATCCCTGGCAAATCTGAGGGGGAGAAAAGGAAGATAGTGATTGATGACCACGAATCTGTATTTTCTCAGAAAAAAACAGATTCGTATAGGATAATATTAGAAGTCAAAGGGTAACATTTTTTCTTGGATTCAAGAGTCAATGGTGACAACAGTGAAGGACCATCTATCTATTCCTTTGCCATTATTACCATCTATAAATCAAAAGTAGCTCATGAGAAACAAAGGCAGCATTAGTTTCTAGTCTGTCTCTATGTTCTTCCTAGCACAGTGGTTGGTACACTGTGATTACTGAAGAAACATTTGCTGAATTGTTAGTTTGGTAGCAGTAATGGGGACCTCCCTCTGGTAAGGTCATGGGCCAACTCACTTATAGTTAACAAACAATAAGTGCCTAGGGCTTCCCTCCTAGCTACAGAGGAACCTTGCAGGGACTGGCAAGAGTCCTGACACAACTGAGTTACTTTCACTACACACTGAGTTACTTTCACTACACTCACTAAGTGCTTACTATGTTGCAAAGTGTGTTCTAAATGTTTTAATTGCGTGTATCCACCTTTAGGAGGTGGTTGATACTGTTTTGTCTTTCCCAGACAAGAAAGTTGAAACACAGAGAGATGAGTATGTGGCATATTCAGGATTTGAGACTAGGCTCTGTGGGTTCTAGAGTCTAAAAGCTGTACCATCATTTAATACTGCCTCAGGTCAATGAGGAAAAAGCCCCAGGCTAACTCCATGTTAAATTAAACCATAGCTGGATACCTGCCTGACTTAAGAACCAAGAAGTAGAAGTGTGCCACTAGGTTGGGGAATTATTGTAGATAACAGGAGTTGGCTGATAGTAAGCCTTGGTAATGAGGAAGGGCCTCTGCAAGCTTAGAATGGGACAAACACAGTCATTCATACCAACAGCTAGGTTAGTGCATAGTGGAGCAGTGGATTTCAAAAGACCTTGACCCCTTGTCCGAGCACCTTTATATTGTGCAGAAATTGCAAAACGAGAGAGAGAGAGAGAGAGATCAAAAGCCAATGACAAAAACTGGCATGGGGAGGGGCAGATGAATCCAGGAAGCCAGGACTCAGAAGTTGATGAGTCAAGTGTAGTGGCAGCATGTGGAATTCAAGGATTTTTAAAGCTTCCCTTTAACTCCACCCCTCAAATTATGCTCCCCCAAAGTCTTGTTCCTTCCGATCAGAGGAACAACATAAATACTAACAAGTAACAATGAACATGTTAAAAAAAAAAAAAATCTCTCTCAAACCAATCTTTTATGATGGGAGAAAATAGAAAGGGAGGTGATATATGAAATTTAGCTTGACTTGGAGTTTTTAATTTTACGCAGCGTAACAAAATTTCCAGCGGAGACAATTAAGAAGAAGTGACCCTGGGGAAACAAGCATAATACATGATTTTTGTTCCTCATTGACTGAAGAGGACTGCCACCACCCTTGGTCCAATTGCTACATGCAGATAAACAGATAATCAACTGCTGATAGGCACCAGGTGAAAAGGGCAGTACTTCATCCAAAAAATAAAAAAGCCTGTTATCCCATTCATGTGCAATATTCCCCTTGGCTTACATATCTGAGACCTCAAGGAAGGAAGAATACAAGAGAAGTGCATGGCACCTGGGAGTCACTCTAGGTAAGTGGCACCTTCAGGCAGGCGGTGGTACAAATCTCATGAGCCTGGGCATCAATCACTCTGTGTTACAACAGAAGACTATACTTTCTGAATTTGAATTTTTCTTTTTGTAGTTTCTTTGTTGAACTTCCTTTTGGAATCCAATGTGTTTTATTTTTAATAAAACTCCCTTTGAAAACAAAATTCAATTATGCACTAAGAAGGGAAATTATCTACTATGTGTCAGACATTGTGCTAAGGCGCTAGGATTTAGTAATGAAGAAGGCAGAAACTGTCTCTGTCTTTAAGTAGTGGGGAAGAAAGACACTAAAAATTCAAATGTGGTATGTTATAAAAGAGGAAATACAAATTGCTATGGGTATTAGTGAAATAAGCAGAAGAGAAATTCTCAGAGGAAAGAAATCAAAAGCCAAGATAAAAACCAAGAACTCTCAGGAATGGGTGGGAATTGATGGCGGTCCATAAAGCCAAGGAGATTTTATTTGCTTAACTTCAAGTGGGTTAAATGTTTCAATTAAGTAAGGATCCTCCTCTTCTTTCTGGACCTTTGTCCTGAGAGTGGGATTATTCTGAAAGATTTGTTCTGAATCTAGGGTCTTTAATTTTTTTTAAATGGATTAATTAAAACTTTTTAAATGAATTATTAAAACTGGGTTTTTAACAAGATTAATAAAAACTAGGAGATGGGGCTATTGTCTTTAAGAGCTTACAGCCTGTTTGGAGAGACAACGTATAAACACAGAATAAATAAAAGAAGCATATTAAGAGACTATAAATGAATAAAGCCTTATAGAAGGCAGAGGAAGTTGCTACGGGCAGGAATGGTAAGTGATGACGTGATAAAGATGTCCTAGTTTAGAACTTCTGGGTGAGTTACAACACTCCAAGACAAAGTTTGGTGTGTAAGATTGGAGACTAAAATCAGACCAGGATTTATCAACCTCAACACCACTGACATTTTGGGTCAGATAATTCTTTGTTGTAGGAGGCTGTCCTGTGCAGTATAGGATGTTTAGCAGCATCCCTGGCTTCTACCCACTAGACCCAGCAGCAAAATTCCCCCAGGTTGTGACAACCAAGAATGTCTCGTGGCATTGGCAAATGTCCCCTGGGAGGCAAACATCACCCTCCAGTTGAAAACCATTGCGTTAGACCTGCCACCATGTTAAGCCTACTGCTGCTGCTGCTAAGTCACTTCAGTCGTGTCTGACCCTGTGCGACCCCATAGACGGCAGCCCACCAGGCTCCCCCGTCTCTGGGATTCTCCAGGCAAGAACACTACAGTGGGTTGCCATTTCCTACTCCAATGCATGAAAGTGAAAAGTGAAAGTGAAGTCACTCAGTCGTGTCCGACTCTTCTCGACCCCATGGACTGCAGCCTACCAGGCTCCTCCATCCATGGGATCCTCCAGGCAAGAGTACTGGAGTGGGGTGCCATTGCCTTCTCTGCCATGTGAAGCCTAGCTAATAGTAAAGGGAGGTTTGGCAATACAAGGAAGATTCAGTATTCAAAAATGGGTTGATCTACAGTTATGATGAGAAAAATAGTTGGCATCAAGATGTTTTACTCTGGTGTCTAGAAAGTGGGGGTGGGAGGGCACTGCTGGACTCCAGAATGCCAGATAAAAAAATTCCCTTTCAGAATGAGACATATGGGATGAGTTGTCCTTGAGACTAAATGTCCAATGATCAGGACTAGATAGCTATTTGTGGATCATTTGAATGGGGAAGACAATTCCATACTAAGTCTCAATCAAAGGGAAGATAAAAATCTACTCAAAGAAGCAGCCATGAGGGATCTAAGATACAGTTATGTCAACATATTGGAGATGAGTGGGTCAAGTCATGAACAGTGGGATAGGCAGAAACAGATGTAAAACTTCACTTCTTTTAGCTTTGGGCTTATCCATGTTTATTAGGGAGATGTTCCTTCCAACTCCGAAGTTATATGTAAAAGGTAAGAGAAAACATTTTAATAGCATTGCATACTACTTATGAAGTGTGTACTATATGCTTGGTACTTTACAACATTATCTCATTTAATCCTGGCAACAATACTGTGAGATAAGTATTACTATTGTCACTGTAGAGTTAAGTCTAAGTGGAGTTATTCAGTGAACAAACCAAAATTCAAACCCAAATTTGTCTGACTTCCAACATCTTGACTTTTCTAATTACTATGCTGTACTCCAAGCTGTGATAAGACAGGAAATGATGTGAAGGAAATTTCAGTTTCAGTAGGGGTTAGGGTGGAGGAGGGGGCTTCCCAGGTGGCACAGTGGTAAAGAACCCACCTTCCAACTCAGAAGATGCAAGAGATGCAAGTTTGATCCCTGGGTCAGAAGGAAAGCTATGAAAAACCTAGACAGCCTATTAAAAAGCAGAGATGTCACTTTGCCAACAAAAGTCTGTCTAGTCAAAGCTAGTTTTTCCAGTAGTCATGTATCAATGTGAGAGTTGGACCACAAGAAAGGCTGAGTACCGAAAAATTGATGCTTTTGAACTGTGGTGCTGGAGAAGACTCTTGAGAGTCCTTTGGACAGCAAGGAGATCAAACCAGTCAATCATAAAGGAAATCAACCATGAATATTCATTGGAAGGACTGATGCTAAAGCTCTAATACTCTGGTCACCTGTTGTGAAGAGACAACTGATTGGAATAGACCCTGGTGCTGGGAAAGACTGAGGGCAAGAAGCGGGTGACAGAGGATGGGATGAGTTGGATGGCATCACTGACTCAACGGACATGAATTTGAGCAAACTCTGGAAAACAGTAAAGGACAGGGAAGTCTGGTGTGCTGCAGTCCACTGGGGCACAGAGTCGAACAAGACTTATCGACCTAAGGACAACAACAGTGGAGGAAATAAGTAGATTCTGTCTGAAAAAGGGATTGTGTAGGGCAAGTCTTTACTTGGACATATAGAAGTTCTTAGCGAATATTTCAAAAAATTCTGTAAGATAGTAGTGTATTTAATTGTGAGATTATATTTAAGAGAGGCAATGATTAATGCTGGGTACCTAAATATGAATAAAATTTAATGTCTATTCTTAAAGAACTCTCAATCAAATATAGCAGACATAATAAACAATTCAACAGATTAATACTATTTGATGTACACAAAATGCTATGGAAGCTGTAGTATGATGCTCCTAATATATGCAGATGACACCACCCTTATGGCAGAAAGTGAAGAGGAACTAAAGAGCCTCTTGATGAAAGTGAAAGAGGAGAGTGGAAAAGTTGGCGTAAAGCTCAACATTCAGAAAACGAAGATCATGTCATCTGGTCCCATCATTTCATGGCAAATAGATGGGGAAACAGTGGAAACAGTGTCACACTTTATTTTTTGGGGCTCCAAAATCACTGCAGATGGTGATTGCAGCCATGAAATTAAAAGATGCTTACTCCTTGGAAGGAAAGTTATGACCAACCTAGATAGCATATTCAAAAGCAGAGATATTACTTTGCCGACTAAGGTCCGCCTAGTCAAGGCTATGGTTTTTCCAGTAGTCATGTATGGATGTGAGAGTTGGACTGTGAAGAAAGCTGAGCACTGAGAAATTGATGCTTTTGAATGGTGGTGTTGGAGAAGACTCTTGAGAGTCCCTTGGACTGCAAGGAGATCCAACCAGTCCATTCTGAAGGAGATCAACCCTGGGATTTCTTTGGAAGGAATGATGCTAAAGCTGAAACTCCAGTACTTTGGCCACCTCATGTGAAGAGTTGACTCATTGGAAAAGACTCTGATGCTGGGAGGGATTGGGGGCGGGAGGAGAAGGGGACGACCGAGGATGAGATGGCTGGATGGCATCATGGACTCGATGGACGTGAGTCTGAGTGAACTCTGGGAGATGGTGATGGACAGGGAGGCCTGGCATGCTGCGATTCATGGGGTCGCAAAGAGTCGGACACAACTGAGCAACTGAACTGAACTGAACTGAAGAGTTCACTGAATCCTGAAGCTTGGATTTTTACACTACAGGAGTAAACAAACTTATTTCTCTTTGGCAAAAATGTATTGATTGTAATAGTTCCTACTTTGATTAATAAAGATGTTGACCCTTGTTATAATGATTTAAAATTTATTATCTGAACCACAATTACATTTGCATCAACCTAACAGTTCACAGTAGACTGTACAAAGGTAAGAATGCATGTTGTAATCCATAAAGCAACCACTAAAAAAAGGAGGTAGAACTAAGATATAGAGAAGAAAAAATGGGTTTCCAAAAATGTACTCAATGCAAAAAGAAAATGAGAAAGGTAAAGAGGAGAAAACAAATCAAATGGAAATTAAAAGGCAGAGACTGTCAAACTACATAAAATAAAGCAAGAGCAAAATATATGTGCAAGGTACAAACTTTAAATGTAAGCTCACAAACAGGTTAAAAGTAAAAGGTAGAATAAGATGTACCATGTAAAACTAAGAATAAGAAAATGGAAGCTATATTAATACCATCAAAGTAGACTTCAGAAAAAGGATTAGCACCAGGATAAAGAGAGATGTTTCATATGGATAAAAACATCAATTCATCATGAACATGTAAGACTCTTCAATTAATATATATGTATCTAAAAGTAGAGCTTCAAAATAACTGAAGCAAAAAAGTGATCCAACAGAAGAAACAAATTATTTTTTGAGATGTTAACACTTCTCTCTCAGTAACTGACAGAAGACAGACAAAAACAGCAGTTAAGGATAAAGAAAACCTGAACAATGCTATTAACCAACCGAAACTTAATTAAAATTTATAGATCACCAAACCCCAAAAGAAAAAAATGCGCATTCTTTCCAAATGTACATGAAACGCTAATCAAAATATACCATATTCTGAGCCATAAAAAAAGTCTAGGAAAATTTCAAAACTGAAATCATAAATACTGTGTTGTTGATTACAATAAAATTAAATTAGAAATTAAAAATAATGTAGTTCACCAATAAATGGTGAAGATAAGTACTATAGATATATTAGTGGATGTTCACCTTGCATTGTTCTGGAAAGGCTTTGTAGTAAAGAATACAAACTGACACATAAGATATGGAGAATATCACTAAACTCTGTTACAATGCATTATAAAAGAATAGTAATAGCAATAGTAATACTAATCGCTATGCAGTGGCCTAATATTTTACATTTATTTATGATATAACTATATCAACATACACATACACAACTTGATAGTACAATGATAGCTAAGTTCATAATGCTGATCTGCAGGATATACTAAGTTTTGAAGTACTTTCTAATTCAGTGCTACATTATTTAACTACCCTGTGTTTTTATTGTTTTCTAATTTTTAGATGTACAGTATTTACCCATTAGATAGAACATGTAACACCCTTTGTGTCAGTCTGAAAGGCATCTTTAGAACTGGATAATGTATACTAGAAAAAAATACAGGGCATGAAGGGCCATATCTCTAAAATTATATAAAGTAAAAAAGTAAAAGAAAGAAAGAAAAACCTCTCAAAAATGTTATTAACCATGTTTGCTGCTGCTGCTGCTAAGTCACTTCAGTCGTGTCCGACTCTGTGTGACCCCATAGACGGCAGCCCACCAGGCTCCCCCATCCCTGGGATTCTCCAGGCAAGAATACTGGAGTGGGTTGCCATTTCCTTCTCCAATGCATGAAAGAGAAAAGTGAAAGTGAAGTCGCTCAGTCTGTCCGACTGTTAGCGACCCCATGGACTGCAGCCCACCAGGCTACTCCGTCCACTGGATTTTCCAGGCAAGAGTACTGGCGTGGGGTGCCATTGCCTTAGGTATCAAAAATTAAAATATTTACAATAAATAAGCCCTTTAAGTTAGTAATCCCACTTCCAGGAATCAATCCTAAAATTGAAACGTTATCACAAAGATTGGGCTTCCCTGGTGGCTGAGATGGTAAAGAATCTGCCTGCAATGCAGGAGACCCGAGTTCAATTCCTGGGCCAGGAAGATCCTCCGCGGAAAGGAACGGCTACCCACTTCAGTATTCTTGCTTGGAGAATTCCATGAATGGGGGTGCCTCAAGCGCTACAAACCATAGGGTCACAAACAGTTGGACACGACTGAGCGACCAACACTTTCACTTTTATCAAAGATTAGACTTAGGAATACAGATGTTCATTCTAGCATTGTATATAACTGCCAAAAATTGTGAACAACCTGCATTATACACAAAACATGTTACAAAAATAACACAAAATAAACACAACACAAAAATAACAAAAGATATTATTATGGGGTAGCCATATAATGGGAGGTAATATATCAATTTACAATCATTCTTTTGAAAAATTTTAAAGATAGTCACAACCTAATGCAAATAAAAAAAAAAAACAGGACATCAAACTACAAAGCATAATTTGTGTTTGCATATAAGTATGTTGGATGTTGCTAGAATGAACATCTGTTTTCCTAAGTATAAATACGCTCATGGTCTTTCTAGTATCGCAAGTATCTCATTAGGTTGAAATTTTCAAGTAATACAATGTACAAGTTACGATAGTTCTTCTTACAGTTTGTAAATGTCTTCAAGTCCCATATATTCCCAAAGGGGGAAATGAGACAATGAGAGGGGAAAAGTAATTAAAGGGTGGTGCCATCTTTGTCTCTCCTCTATGGATCTGATATAGCTCTCCTATCATTTTGAAAAAAAGAGGAAAAAAGAAGCAAAGATTGAAGAAAAAAGGCAAAAGGAACAAAAGTGTGAAGACAGGCAGAACAACAAAGAGGGTAGAAGAGACACAGAAGAATGAAAAAAAGAAATAAACAACGTTAGCCAAAGAATTGGCCAGAGAGTCAAAACCAGACAGAGGGCGGAAAGAGCAGAGGAGAAAGAAATAGCCAGCCATTTGAAAAGGGAAACTGAGCGGAGGTAAGAGAAAATACAAGTAGCCAAAAAGATAAAGAGATGACTATTAGCTAGACAGTCAGCAAAAGAGGAAGAGTCACAAAGACAGAGGGAAAAAAGACATAAAAACACTGGGCAATACCAACATATCTGGGGTCTGGGGCTTTGTCAGCACCTACCTGGTGGACAGCACCTCAGACAGCTTGACCTTCTTTTACCCTGAGGACAAATCTCCACTATTTTCCCCTGGGGGGTGGGGTGGGTGGACATGACTGAGCGACTGAACCGAACTGAATCTGAAAAATTAGATTCTAATCACTTCCCAAGAATCACTTCCTAATCTGAAAAAGCTGTATAGCTGATAAAGGGGATTTCCTAGAGTCTTTCAGTTAAGATTCCTGATATGATTCTGTTTGATGTTATCATGTGAGAGATGAATTCAGAACTGAACCATGTGAGGACACAGAAAGATACATGGGATCTAATTTGCTTGTGCAGATCTGACAGAGGTGGTATGTGTGATTCTGGAGCTAGCAATTTTCCTACAGGAGTAGCAGCAGCAATAGGCGGCAGCAGAGGTAGTACAGCTCTGTGTTGAGCATCAGTGGCAACGGTTGCCCACAGCAATGTTAGTGGGAACATTTCTAATCATGGTAGAAATAAAGTGGTTGTGAGAGCTGGAGGTTGTTCCAAGGAGCTGGCTCTAGAGCTTGCCCCTCCAGTCCTTTCAGTGGTTTTGTAAGTACTTGATTTATTGTTTAAATCTCATTTTGCCTATACTAGGCTGGATTCTATATTATGCAACTGAACAGTTTGATGAGCACTAAGAAAAGTTGTTAACAACTGAATTTCCAGGAAATGGGAATGTGAGAATTATCATCTGACCTGATGTATCTGAAGGCAGTGAGGATCTGGTTACTATTAGTGGACATTGTTAATCCATTACATTTAATGGAGAAATAGTTATTTAAATCGTCATCTGTGGGGACTTCCCTGGAGGTCCAGTGGTTAAAACTTCATGCTTCAACTGAAGAGTGTATGGATTCAATCTCTGGTTGAGAAATTAAGATCCCACATGCCACATGGAGTGGCCACAATAAAAAATTATCATCTATGGATTGCTAAGTTACTAAAATGTTAAGTCAGAGACCATTTCTGCCATAGCATGGAGAGTTTCTTTGGGAATAAAGACAACAGAGAAAGGTGGAACCAGGAGATGGCAAGGGATGGAATCTTATTGATGAGACTTGAGTACCTGGATTCAAGTCTATCCAAAGACTTTTCAGTTACGTGAGAAAACGTATTACATTTTTGCTTTAAGAAAGTTACCATCTTGGGTCATCTGGAATGAAGTACCTGCTAAAGGCAAGTCTTTGGTGGACCAGCTGGCTGTTGTATTAGACCATTACAGAAGGTTCCAGGAATACAAGGGCAGGGATAGTGTCAGCTGCTTCTACCTGTGGTAGAAAAGTTAAAGAAAATTATAGGCTCTAGATTTCAATTTTTAGCTCAAGATATGTTTTTAAAACCAAGGTTTTTCTATGACTGTCCTAAAAACATTCCTTATCTCTTATAGCCACAGGTCTAACACACCAAATATTACAAGCAGAATCTTTTTCAGTAAAATGCTGAATTACAAACAGAGGTAGACTTAACAGCTTCATTTGATCTCTGTTAGGGTACTGACAGAGTTAGGGTACTGACTAGAAAAGTGTAATATTCCAAAAATGGTACTGTATGTTGCCAAACTCTGGAGTGTTTCCCTGCCTGCAGAAGCAGCTCCCTTCTTGCCCTGATGAGGCTGGTCTTACCTTTCTTGGAAACACTACAGAGACCTTATGGTAATCAGTCTCCTACAATTAATAGGATATTGTAGAATTGATGGTGTGTGACTTCTGAGGCTAGGTCATAAGAGATGTTACATTTTCCACTTTGTTTCCTCTTAGATGTGAGGGTTACAGAGAAGTCCACATGGTGAAGAACTGAGTTCTCCTGTCAACAACCAGCATTAACTTGCCAGGTAAGCAACTAAGTCATTTTGGAAGCAGATCTTTCAGAATACTGGAGCCTCATCTGACATCTTGACACTAACCTCATGAGACAACTTGAGATAGAATCCCCCAGCTATGTCATTTCCAGATTCCTGACCTATAGAAACTGTGTGAAATGCTTATAATTTTTAGTTGCAAAATTTGGGGAAATTTGTTATACAGTAATAGATAATATAGACCTCATCTTGCACAGTGATGTAAATTCTCAATTCCCCTCTTTTCTACTCTGTAACCTCTCACTAATTCCAAACTTATAAACAGAGTCAGACCCTAGTATGCTCTAGGGGATCAATTACAAAGTAAATCTAGGAAGAGAAGGATTACATACAAGAAGAATGGCAAGATTTGCTAAACTGCATTAGTAAAAAGGTAGGAAGTATGTGTAGGAACAGATTATGAAGATTCAACAAGCTTCAAAGTTTTGTGAAGAAAGCAACATTGAAGAGAGCTGTTATTTGAATTAGATCAAAAGAGCTTAGAGCACACCCTCTCCTCACCCAAGAATGAAGAAATACTTTGGTGACAACAGCACTAGGATCCCTGAATGTAACTGTAATGGCTGTCCTCTGGGAATAAGGGCTGCATGTGTTGTCATGGAAATGCCATTGAAATGGGTTTTTGAATTTCAGAGAAGGTGAGAGATCCTGAGGTGGCAGAGGTCAGAGAGCAGAACATAACCACCATAAATACAGCAGTCACACTCACCAATACAAAGTAGTAACAGAGGAATAACTGAAAGCATTGGCCTACAGAAATCTTTGGTAGTGCCTAACTGATCATAGCATTTCTAGTACCAAAATACACGAGTAGATCCCTAAAGACTTAAATGTTTGTGCAATCAAAGAATTCTAGGCTGGGAAGGCAGAGGTCTGACTAGAGATACCATAAGAGTAATAGCCCTTACCCATTTCCTAGTCCTGGGAAATTCACAGACCTGAAGGCTTGAATACA
Source organism: Oreotragus oreotragus (assembly GCA_006410675.1). Classification (NCBI taxonomy): domain Eukaryota; kingdom Metazoa; phylum Chordata; class Mammalia; order Artiodactyla; family Bovidae; genus Oreotragus; species Oreotragus oreotragus. The sequence goes on along the minus strand of SJYX01007829.1, from coordinate 23,061 downwards.
CAGTATGATAGGCACCTCTGAGAAAGGACCTTGTTATCCGTATACCATCCAAAGTATGATGTATAAATCTTTCTCTCAGTCTTTCCCCCAAAGGGGTATATAGCTATTTGCTAGCATAAAACTGCAGAAGGGTTGAGGGGAGGAGAGAACTACCTTGACCTTTAAAGGATTATCGAACAATGGTGTTAATCTGTTAATGGTGACCCAGAATACTATGCACACAGGATTCACTGATTTTACTGTATATCCCCATCATCCAGAAGCAGCAGGCCTTTACAACTCTTCAAAGGTCTTTGGAAGACTCAGTTCTAGCACCAGCAGGGAGTGGGATACTTTGCAAAATTCGATTGTTGTCCTACAGCTGCTACTGCTGCTGCTAAGTCGCTTCAGTCGTGTCCGACTCTATGCGACCCCATAGAGGGCAGCCCACCAGGCTCCCCCGTCCCTGGGATTCTCCAGGCAAGAACACTGGAGTGTCCTACAGCAAGGATTAGCAAATTATATTAATAGTCTAAGGATCAAACCTGGCCCACATCCTGTTTTTGTACAGCCTTTAAGAATGGCGCTTTTTTTTTTTTTTTACTTTTTAAGGGTTGTAAGCAAAACCAAAGAATATAACAGATCCCATATGTGGTGCTTAAGGCTAAAGCCTGGATTATTTACTATCTGACTTTTTACAGGAAAAAAATTGCCAACACTTGTCCCACAGCATTATGTGTTGCAAACTAGCAACCAAAACACAGTGCAATTTCTCCCTTGTCAATGATTTGCAAGCTGGGGAATGAGACAGACAACTCTATTAGTACTTACGGATCCACTCACAAAATGTCTTGTGAATTTCTAGTCCTGTGACTTTGAGCTCTGCCTATTTAAAGGTTCAAGGAAAGAATATTCTCCCTTAAAAATCCAATAATGGTTCCAATTAATTGAAAGTTTATATGCCTCGTTAATTATTTTGGACATTTCTTGACATTGGAATAAAAGGAGGAGAGGAGAGTTTACAGCTTTGGTTGAGATGATTTATCCTTTTTATCAAGGGGAAATCTGACTGCTACAACATAACAGAAGCAAGGATAAGGTCTCAAAGCCAGGTCACTTACTAGCACTGGCAGGTTGTTGGTCACTAAGTCATGTCTGACTCTTGGCGACCCCCGTGGACTGCAGCCTGCTAGGCTTCTCTGTCCATATGATTTCCCAGGCAAGGACACAGGAGTGAGTTGCCATTTCCTTCTCCAGGGGATCTTCCTGACCCAGGGACTGGACCTGTGTCTCCTGCATTTGAGGTAGATACTTTTTTGCTGAGCCACTGGGGAAGCCCATATACAGTGGTAAAAGTCAATAGGAGACTACAGCAATCCAATTCAAATATTAATAGAACCACCAAGGACTCATTCCTCAGGGATAAAGATCGCCACATCATAAGAAAATTTCAACCAGCTACGTGTGTGTATGTGCCCAGTCGCTCAGTCGTGTCCGACTCTTTGCGAGCCCATGGGCTGTAGCCTGCCAGGCTCCTCTGTCCACGGGATTTCCAGGCAAGAATACTGGAGTGGGGTGCCATTTTCTTTTCCAGGGGATCTTTCCAACCAAAGGACTGAAGCCTTGTCTCTTGCATCACCTGCACTGGTGGGCAGATTCTTTACCACTACCACCACCTGGTCAACCGGCTACGGATGCTGGTAAAATGAGTATGGAATAGATGATAATGGAAGAATACTGTAAACTGAACCTGGAGATGTTATAGAGATGAGAATGGAGTATAGCAACCTTTTCCTTTGTTTTGTATATATCTATAAATAATAACCATCAGTGACTTATTTTTCCTCCTAGTTTATACAAAGTATATTTGTTGTTTAATGGCATTGTACTAATGTTAATTTATTAATTTTTATAAATGTACAATGATTATATATAAAGATGTTAACCTAGATGGGAATCTAGGTGAAGGGCATTTCTACCATTTTTGCAGCATTTCAGTAAACCTATATCTGTTTCAAAACAGAAGGCTAAATAAAGCATAATTATCATGAAAACATATACTATATGATTTTGAAATACATTTAATAGGGGTTTCCCTGGCGTCTCAGCTGGCAAAGAATCTACCTGCAATGTGGGAAACCTGGATTCGATCTCTGGGTTGGCAAGATCCCCTAGAGAAGGAAATGGCAACCCATTCCAGCACTCTTGCCTGGAGAATTCCATGGACAGAGGAGCCTGGTGGGCTACAGTCCATGGGGTGGCAAAGAGTCAGACAGGACTGAGAGACTAACATTGGGAATTAAGATCCCACAAGCTGTGAGATTCAGGGTGGGGATGGGGTGGGGAAGGACATATAATAAAAAGTGATAAAATTTCAGATGCAACTGGGAAAATAAAAATAAGATGCACTTACATAATGTTTGATTTTTAAAAATAGGAATGGCATTAAACATTTCTCCTAAACTACACATACAGGAATTTTTCTCATTTTTTCAGTTATTGCTGCCTTACAATTCTGTTATCTCTTCTTTGGAACTATGAGAGAAATACTGACATCTCAGTACTCATCTTGCAGGTTTCTTAAATCACTCTTCCCCCATATCTTTGTTCTTTTAGAATGACTCTTCAGCTTATTTCAGTTTGGCTCTTCATCAGTGCCAATTTACTGTTTAGACCATCTTTTAATTTTTTAAAAATCATCTTTAACTACTTCTTTTTCATCTAAGTTAGATGCCATTGCTCTCATAGTCCGCTGGGGATATTCAATTTAAGTACTAAATTAAAAAAAAGGTGAGAACAATGCCTGATACCACAGCCAGTATGCACTAAGTAAACAGTAATAATTATTGTTTCTGAGATCCTCCTTTGTTTATTCTAATAACTACCTGCTTGAGTGTTAGTTCTTTTGTTTGTTGATTGGTATCACCCTTCATGGTTATTGGTATTCCTTGGGTATTTGATGGTTCTTGATTTTGTTCTCATCTTCGTATTCCTTGTTCTCTGTGCCTGAGGTTGTTTCTGTTTATTACAGTTTGCTCTGATGATTGCGAGGAAGGGATAAAATGCAATCTTGGACAGTGCGTATCAGTGACTGATATTGTGGATGTGAAATGAGGTTTCCTTCCCCAGATGTAGCCACCTGAGGTACACTGCCTGATTTATCTGCCCAAAGTTTTTGGAGTCACTGTGACGGTCTAGGGGAAAATACTATTTCAAGATAACCTTAGCTTTGAAAGTGAACTGAGAAGCCAACCCAACCAAAGGTTTCAAATTCCCTTCCCCAGTTACCCTTATATTTGTTGTTTAATGGCATTGTACTAATGTTAATTTATTAATTTTTATAAATGTACAATGATTATATATAAAGATGTTAACCTAGATGGGAATCTAGGTGAAGGGCATTTCTACCATTTTTGCAGCATTTCAGTAAACCTATATCTGTTTCAAAACAGAAGGCTAAATAAAGCATAATTATCATGAAAACATATACTATATGATTTTGAAATACATTTAATAGGGGTTTCCCTGGCGTCTCAGCTGGCAAAGAATCTACCTGCAATGTGGGAAACCTGGATTCGATCTCTGGGTTGGCAAGATCCCCTAGAGAAGGAAATGGCAACCCATTCCAGCACTCTTGCCTGGAGAATTCCATGGACAGAGGAGCCTGGTGGGCTACAGTCCATGGGGTGGCAAAGAGTCAGACAGGACTGAGAGACTAACATTGGGAATTAAGATCCCACAAGCTGTGAGATTCAGGGTGGGGATGGGGTGGGGAAGGACATATAATAAAAAGTGATAAAATTTCAGATGCAACTGGGAAAATAAAAATAAGATGCACTTACATAATGTTTGATTTTTAAAAATAGGAATGGCATTAAACATTTCTCCTAAACTACACATACAGGAATTTTTCTCATTTTTTCAGTTATTGCTGCCTTACAATTCTGTTATCTCTTCTTTGGAACTATGAGAGAAATACTGACATCTCAGTACTCATCTTGCAGGTTTCTTAAATCACTCTTCCCCCATATCTTTGTTCTTTTAGAATGACTCTTCAGCTTATTTCAGTTTGGCTCTTCATCAGTGCCAATTTACTGTTTAGACCATCTTTTAATTTTTTAAAAATCATCTTTAACTACTTCTTTTTCATCTAAGTTAGATGCCATTGCTCTCATAGTCCGCTGGGGATATTCAATTTAAGTACTAAATTAAAAAAAAGGTGAGAACAATGCCTGATACCACAGCCAGTATGCACTAAGTAAACAGTAATAATTATTGTTTCTGAGATCCTCCTTTGTTTACTCTAATAACTACCTGCTTGAGTGTTAGTTCTTTTGTTTGTTGATTGGTATCACCCTTCATGGTTATTGGTATTCCTTGGGTATTTGATGGTTCTTGATTTTGTTCTCATCTTCGTATTCCTTGTTCTCTGTGCCTGAGGTTGTTTCTGTTTATTACAGTTTGCTCTGATGATTGCGAGGAAGGGATAAAATGCAATCTTGGACAGTGCGTATCAGTGACTGATATTGTGGATGTGAAATGAGGTTTCCTTCCCCAGATGTAGCCACCTGAGGTACACTGCCTGATTTATCTGCCCAAAGTTTTTGGAGTCACTGTGACGGTCTAGGGGAAAATACTATTTCAAGATAACCTTAGCTTTGAAAGTGAACTGAGAAGCCAACCCAACCAAAGGTTTCAAATTCCCTTCCCCAGTTACCCTTTATGGTTGCTCTAGGATATTGCTCTATGGTTCCTCCACACCACCCCTCAACTCGTTTTATCGTTTGGCTCTGAGACTGAAGTCTGACTCTACCTCTGCCATTGTGACCCCTTCTAAACTCTTGACTTTTGGGGAATCCCCCAAATTCCAACTTTGCTTATTAAATCTTAGGTCATGTTTTTTTTTTTTTTTTTAAACAACTCTACCTTAGTTACCCTGCAAACGCAGGCTCAAGCTTCAAGACTCAAAACTGTTTTTTCCTCTTTGAGTCATACTTCTTTAATTGTATTCATTTTCTGAACTTACAGAGCCCTTTGTATACACCTTTAATGTCATTTACAAATGTCTATGTCCTCTCCCACAACTCTCTGAATAACAACTGAAAGATACTCTCTCCAGAGGTCCACTAGTAATTCTAGTGTGTCCACCAGATTATTTTTCTTTGATGGTCTTGCTGAGAGGTAACTTACACTTTGTAGGTTTTTAAAAAAAATAATAAAAATTCTTATCACTAAAATTTAGAGTTTATGGTACCATGGGGCAAGAATGAAAAAAGGTTTAACTTACCCTATTATGACAAAAATGATTAGGATGAACAACCCTAGGAAGAATAATTAGGATGGAGCTGACTTTTTCTATCTTAGAAAACAGATTTTTAACACTTTAGAAAAAGATTCATTTCTAAACAAGTTTATGCTAACCTTGTATTATCCCTATGTATTCACTGGGAATAGTAGATATAGTAGATGGAAACACTATGGGGTTTGTAGTCAGGCAGATATGATTTGGAATGCAACCTGAACACTCTGAGCCTGCAGAAAGTAGCCTTCTAAAATGGCTCAAGGTGATCTATGCCTCCTGGTATTCATGCCTTTGTGTAATGCTCTCTCTTTTTGAATGTCGGCTGAATCTAGTAACTTTCTTTTTTTTTAATAATCAACAGAAATTTGTATCTCACAATTCTTCTGGAGGCTGGAAAGTACATCAAGATAATAGCAGATTTGGTAGCTCATGGAAGCCTGTACCTGGTTCACTAGTGACTTGTTTTAATGAATACAAGAAAAGTGGTGGAATAACACTTCCAAAATTAGGTTATAAAAGTCTGTGACTGCTGCGCTACCGGCAATCTCTCACTTGCTCACTTTGATGATGCCAGCTGGCATGTTGTAAGCAGCCACAGAGAGGTCCATGTGCCACGGTGTTGCGGGTAGCCTCCCACTCAGGCCAGCAGCCTGTTGAAAACTGAATCCAACCAACAGGAATGAGCCGTGGAGTGAATCCTTCCCCAGGAAGCCTTGAAATGACTGTAGCCCTGGCCAACTATCTTCTTTGCAGCTGTGGGAGACCCTGAAGCAGTCTGAACCTAAAACTGCACCTGGATTCCTGATCTACAGAAACTGTGAGGAAATAAAGGTTTTTTAGGGTCAATAAATTACTGTATTACTCAATGAATAACTAATACTGATGGCATACCTCACAGAAATATCATAATTAAAAATGAGTAAAAAGCATCTATTTTATATATATGTGTGTATGTGTATGTAACTAGGGATCTCTACCAGACAATGTTTTATTATAGCATTGTCAGTATTACAATAATGGTTTTAAAGTAATGCTATAGAATTTTATTGTAACTTTACATACATATCTTATTTGACTCTCAGAGCAGAGCTGTAAGGAACAGTGTGATATAATAATATATGTGGTCTTAGTCCTGGGTTTCTGGCACAGAGCCATCTAAAGAAAACTCTTGGAGTTTTCTGATAGGAGAGCCTTTTGTCTTTCAGTAGGTCTCTTTTGAGCACTAAAGTTTATGCTAATGAAGTGACCCAGGGTGGGGTCCCTAAATAACCTCAGGATGGGGCACTAACCTGTGGGAAGGGGAAAGTAGGGGAGGCTACAGATTAAGCTCTGTAGAAACTTGAACAGGAGTTGAGCTTCTGTGTTGGTGAGCACAGAGAACTTGGAAACTCCACACTCTTTCCCTCCTTCCTACATACTTTACCCTATTTCTGAGTTAGAGTCTTTTATAACAAACCAGTAAATATAACTAAATGTTTCTATGAGTTCTGTCAGCCACTCTAGCAAACTGAAGAGGGGGTGATGGGGACATCCGATTTAACCTGTACTTGCTACCGGTGCCTGAAGAGGGTTGGTGGGGAGTCTTGTTGGACTGAGACTTTAACCTGTGGGATCTGACACTATCTCTAGGTAAACAGTGTCAGAATTGAATTAAATTGTAGGACACCTCAGACAGGGGCTGCTGAGAACTGGAAAACTGCTTGGTGGTATCTGTAAAAAACATACTGGAAAAACGGAGACTAAAATATTATTCCTCTTTAACAGAATGAGAAACTGAGGGTCAAGAGAATTTAAGTGACTAGTCCAACGTTCTACAACTTTAGAGTGTCAGAATGGAGATTTAAACCTAGACTTTCCCCATCTCTACCATGTTGACATTTAACACTTATATAACTACTAGGTGTCAGACATATTTGAGGCTCTGAAAATAGAGGTGGATAAGAAAAACAAGGTCTCTGCCCCCAATGAGCTTACATTCATTTTTTATACAATTGGAAATGAAAATATAAAGGTTTCATCTTAATCTTTTTGAGTAGTGTGTTTTTAGTATTTTATGACTTGGAAATGTGTTTATCAAGTTCATCCTGATTTGAGTGAATTTCACTGGCAGTGATGTAATACAAAGCTAAGGCATAGCTGTGTTTCAGTATTTGACTAAGTACTAGATAAATGTTCCATACACACACCAAAGAATTCAATAATTTTCATAACAGAGTTTGTTTCTTGAACTTCAGGGCTTTTTTTCAAATACTATTCATTTCTCATGTTGTATCATAAAGTTTAACGGAAGGAAGTCTGCTTTTTTCCTTGAATACTAAATAAAGCAAAAACAGAATAGGTAGTTTATTTCTGCTGCACAATTTAAGAAATGTTAGACTTCTCTGATGTTTTAGGAATACTGAGACCATCCTCACTGGTAATCAATGTATTACGAAATCAGTAAGACTCAGAACTTCAAGCCCATAACAGACTAGAGCTCTATATTGTATCTCACATTTCACTGAAACCTTGACAGTAGTCTATTTTCTGGAACAAGTACACAGTGTGACTATCAGAAAGAAGTTTTTTTCCAAAGCCTTCCTGAAAGGGATGTTATATTGGCTTAGTTGTGATGACAGCTGTCTGGTTGATTCATGGTCCTTTGATAGAACAAATGTGTATTTAAAAGCTGGAAGGGGGATGTGGAAAGTGAATTGCTGTTAAGGTGAATGTATTCTAGAGTGACTTCTCACTACTGCCTCTTGAAATAAGTGCTTGGTTGAGGAAAAAAATGGTGTATGAATATTGCTGAGTGAATCTGGGAGCCTTTTAAAGACTCCAGAAGCATTTGATGCTTGACAATATACTTAATATAAGAAGTCATAAGAGATGATATACATGTAGAAGAGTAAAAATAACATTTTGTATTTTGAAGGGCCTTCTCTAAACCCAAAGTACTTCATGTTGGGCATTTTAATTCTTCCATAGCTGTAAATGGTAATATAACCTACTTCAGAATTAATTGTCTAAGACCTATGAAATGCTCTAGAAATGAACATCCTAGGTGATTTTTAAAATATTGTCTTAGTAGCATGGAGAAAAGTCTTGGACTAAAATCTTACTGTTTTCCCAAGCCAATTCCACTGCTGTACCATTCAGACCAGAGTTTCCTTTACTTTGGGCAGAGAGGTAGGGGCTTCTTTACATGAAGTCTTGAAACCATTAAAAATTAAGTTAAAAAATAGTTCCAATAATGAAATTCTTAAGGATAAGTCCCTTTTGCTTCTCTATCCTCTAAGAATTCTGAAATCTTCTTGCTGAGGGACAGGGGAAGGGCGGGGAAGTGCTATGACAACAAAAAGGACAATATTTAGCAACCAACTTAAGAGTTAGTAGATGAGGTTTGGAGACTCAACATTTATCCCTGCACTCAACAAAAACATACTTGAAGCCGAATCAGGGCAACTTTTATACATCATAAGCCTTTGACTAGTGCACTGTATTTCCTTATGAGAAAAAATAATCAAGATAATCACTATTCAATTTTGCATGCTCCTAAATTTAGATAACTGTCCAGTTTGTGCCACAAAAGAGTGCCATAAGGAGTCCAGCATGGCACTCTATGAGATGAAAAGAGCCCAATATATGTTCCTTCATTTTAAGAGTGGAGATGGAAACTCTTTCAATTAACATGTACATTTTCCAAAGTGGGGTCTCTATGAGGTTCTGGGTCTCCTCAGAAGTACATGAAGGTCTCAGTATCATCCAAACTTTGCGCTCTTCAAAAGAAATGGTGATAATGCTCAAATGGGTTTAAAATACTGCAGTTATAGCCCTCAATGCCCTCACACATTTACAAATACCCCTTGGAGATGGTAACCTAACCCCTATGCCCTTCTCCCCTTTGAGAACCACAATGCCTTCCCATTATATTTGAAACAAAATCCAAACTCCTTACACTGGCCTTTGAAACCCTAAATGGGGCTTCCCTGGTGGCTCAGGCAGTAAAGACTCCACCAGCAATGTAGGAGACCTGGGTTCAATCCCAGGGTCAGGAAGATCCCCTGGAAAAGGGAACGGCAACTGACTCCAGTATTCTTGCCTGGGAAATCCCATGTATAGAGGAGACTGGAGGGCTAGTCCGTGGGGTTGCAAAGAGACTACATGACTGAGCGACTAACACTTTACCTTCAGTTCAGTCGCTCAGTCGTGTCTGACTCTTTGCGACCCCATGAACCGCAGCCATTTCACCCTAAATAATTTGGTTTCTTCCTACCTCTGAGAAATTTTTACAACAACAGTGCTCTTTATTCCAGATGGTTAATCTTTCTATTCCTCAAACACACTGAGCTCTTTCAGTATCAGGGTGTTTGCACTTGCCTTCTCTCAATCTGGATTATTCCTTCTCCAATCTTAATCTGACTGGCTCCTTCTTAGCACTACGGTTTTGGCTTAAATGTCACATTCTCAAAGAGACCATCTCAGATTAACTCAGTTAATATTCTCCTTCATTAACCTGTTTTATTTACCTAGTAGCACTTAACAGTTAGTCTTTTCCACTAGAATGTAAATACTTCTGAGAGTAATGACATCTTTACTCCTTTTTGTTACTCCAGTGTTTCTGTGGATTCTGACTAAATTTGATATCTCTTTCAGCATGTCTATGGACTTTTAGGAAGGTAGGAGTCAAATGTAAGCATTTATTTATTTTTAATCGGGGCATAACTGCTTTACAATGTTGTTGTTAGTTTCTGCTGTACAAAGAAGTTAGTCAGCTATATATATATATATATATATATATATATATATACATACATACACACAAACACACACTTACATACCTTCCCTCCTGAATCTCCCTCTCCCACCCTCAACTCACCCATCTAGGGCATCACAGAGCACTAGGCTGAGCCCACTGGACTATACCACAGGTTCCCATTAGCGATGTTTTACAAATGGTAGTATATTCACGTCAAACCTATCTCCCAATTCATCCCACCCAATCCCTTCCCTCTGGGTCCACACATCGAGTCTCTATGTTCGCATCTCTGTTCCTGCTCTGGGACTAGACTGATCTGTACCATTTTTCTAGATTCCACATATTTGCACTAATATATGACATTTGTTTTTCTCTTTGTGACTTACTTCATTTTGTACAACAGACAAATGTAGGCAGTTAGATAACCACCCTAAACCTGAAGTCCCAGCTTGTTTGGGGAAAGGTTTATTTTGCTCAAAAGTATTTGTCAAGAAAGCCTTGTGAACTGTCATATAACAGATTTTGCTTTGTCAACATATAACTTTTCTGAGAAGTTAAAACAACCTTATAGGGCACTTGACAACTTTGAAAGAAAATTATTTCTGGATGATCATTTCCCCTACAAAACACATGACTTATTAAACCTTAAAAAGTTAAAAAAAAAATCCCATCACATTTATCTTCAGCAAATTAAAAGCAAACTGAAGATTTTTCAAGTTTAATTTCTAATTTGAATTATATACCAGATTCATTACTAGGCCAGCCTAAACTAATACATAAAATCCAATTATTACCAAGTTGTCCCATTAAGAGAAATGGCATTTGATAAAATCTCATAATGTCAATATACATGCTGATTTAGTATCTGACCTATAAAATATTACCAGTGGCAGAGTTTTGAGTGATAGCACTTAGGGGGTAGATGGCATAATAACCAGAGATCAGATTACTTGAATTTGCGATGGAACTAATCATTGCAGCTAAGTTTATCAATAAATTCTGACTTTATATTGTTTTCCCTTTAGACCACTATATTAGTTAAGAAGATTTTGTCTATAGTAATGGAAAATCCAATGTAAAGGGTCTTAAACAATAAAGAGTTTTACTGACTTAGGTAACAAAACAATTAAAGGCAGGAGAGTGATCAAGTTTGGTTCCATCAGGGTTCTGATTTCTCATTTGTTTGGCTGTGGCCTCCTCTAGGTATTGGCTTTATCTTTATGCTGGTAGCTAGAGAGCTGCAGCAATTCCAGGCCTCCCAAGCACACAGGATATTTATCTCTTCCTTAAGAGTGAGGAAGCATCTTTTGTCAAAGCCCCTGTAATACTGCTCTTGCCTTTCACTTGCTTGTATTGGGTCACAAGCTATTCCTGGGCCAATCCTCCTCTAGGTATTGGCTTTATCTTTATGCTGGTAGCTAGAGAGCTGCAGCAATTCCAGGCCTCCCAAGCACACAGGATATTTATCTCTTCCTTAAGAGTGAGGAAGCATCTTTTGTCAAAGCCCCTGTAATACTGCTCTTGCCTTTCACTTGCTTGTATTGGGTCACAAGCTATTCCTGGGCCAATTTCTGTGGCCAGAGTAATAGTATGACTCAATAGGCTTAGAGGCATGTTGCCTGAACAATTTTTGTAAAAGCAATGGCATTACATTCACCGATATTTTTCAAATGATGGATTACAACCTAAGAATGGATCAAGAAATCAATCTTTTGAGTCATCATTGAAAAAAATTAAATATATTTGCAACTACATTGCACATGTGAAGGATTAGTTCTGTTTTATGACACTTTGGTGCTTATACATGCTCACAACTAGATTATAATGTAAAATCTGTTTCCTATTGTGAATTGGGGTGAAAAAAACTATTTTGAAACAAGTCCATACCTAAAGCTGAAGTGAGGTCAGCTTTTACTTCAGCAGATGGATTATGTAGGGGAAAAGTAGATACCTGAAAGAAAATCAAGAGTACAATCTGGAGAGAAAAAAATGATGCTGGGGATTAGTCAATAAATTCCACTGCAACCTGCCTGATGCATAAATTATTCCTTAAACTATATTAGATTCCCACATAGTCATAACCAAACATATTTTAGTTTTTCCAATGTTTTCTAAATTTTCCCTTCCAAAAAAACCATTTCATTTAGTAAGTATCCCACAATGGAGCAATTTATAAATTTCATCATTTGGTTATTGAAAAGCATTATAGTTTAAGATTCATTTAATAAGCTTGGTTTATGGGAATTCCCTGCTGATCCAGTGGTTAGGACTTGATGCTTCCAATGCTGGGGGCACAGGCTTGATCCCTGTCAAGGAACTAAGATCCTGCAAGCCAAGTGGTTAGGCCAAAAATAAAAAAACTTGTCTTAAACAAGGTCCTACTATCAAGCACAGGGAATTATATTCAATATCCCATGATAAACCATAATGGAAAAGAATGTGTATATATGTGTGTGTGTGTGTGTGTGTGTGTGTGTGTAACTGAGTCACTTTGCTGTACAGCAGAAATTGATACAACACTGTAAATCAACTACACTTAAGTTAAAAAAAAGTCTAACACAAGTTTTCCCTAGTAGTCTAGTGTTTAAGACTCTGTGCTTCTACTGCAAGGGGGGACAGGTTTGATCCCTGGTCAGGAAAGTTCCACGTGCCATGTGGGGCAGCCAAAAAAGAAAAAAAAGAACAGTCTAAGGCAAACATCATATTAAAAANAAAAAAAAAAAAAAAAAAGCTTGGCTTCCAAGGGGGGAAAAAACCTGTATTTCAAATACCTTAGCACATCTTTTCATCACTCTAATCTTTATTTAGGTTAAAATTTTTATCTTATTTGACGAGAACCTTAGAATTCATTCTAGTTCAACCCCTTTCATTTCGTAAGTGAATCAACCAAAGCCAAGAGAAGATGAACTTAAGGCAGTTAATTAGTTGCAAAACACAAGTCTCTTGACAGCTGCTTCAGAATTCTTTCCATTGGACTAATTAACAGTTATACCAACTTTAAAAAATTAAAGTAAATAACATATGTAGTTCCAGAGGTATCTAGATTTACATAGCTATGGATTCTTTCAGGAGTTGTATGTGAGTTTATTTTGGAGAATAAAAAATTGCACTTTTAAGGAAATAGGGGAGCTTATTAAAGGAATGCTGCTCTAGGGAGTTAAAAGATATTCGCACTCCTATGTTCACAGTAGTATTATTCATAGTAGCCAAAGACAGATATAACCCAAATGTGCATTGATGGATGAATGGATAAAGAAAATGTACACACACACACACGGACTACTACTGTGTTAAAAAGAGCAAATTTTGACACATGCTACAACACAGTCAAACCTAGAGGACATTATAAGCAGAATGAAATCAGACAGACTTAAAAGGACAAATACTGTATGATTCCACTATGAGGTCCCAAGATTAGCCAAATTCACAGAGACAGAAAGTAAGAATGATGAGTGCCAGGGACTAGGGAAGGGGAATTGTGGGGAATTAGTATTTAATGGGGACAGTTTCAGTATGGGAAGATGAAAAAGTTCTGGAGATGGATGATGGTGATGGTTGCACAACACTGTCAATGTCCTTAATGTCACTGAACTGTATACATAAAAGTGCTCAGATTTTGTGCAATGTACATTTTCCTACAAAAAAAAAAAAAAAAAGAAACCTTGTATAGAGTTAAAAAAGCAAAACAAAAAGTTACTGCCTGATTTAAGTGAGACAAGGATTTTAAAGCTAGTTTTCATAATGTTATAGTATGAATTACATTTCACCTTAATATTTGTACTTTTCAAGTTAGGGAATTCAATTCACTGAGCACTTACAGTATGATTAGAAATTTTCTGAACTCTATGAATGATCCAAAGGAATTCTAAGCTACAAGAGATTATAGTTTGTGTATATATATATAGTATATGTGTGGTACTCAGGTGGCTCAGTGGCAAAGAATCCACCTGCCAATTCAGGAGACAAGCGTTCAATCCGTGGTTGGGAGGATCCCCTAGTGAAGGAAATGGCAACTTATTCCAGTATTCTTGCCTGGGAAATCCCATGGACAGAGGAGCCTGGTGGGCTACTGTCCATGGAGTTTGCTGCAAAAGAGACCAACACAACCTAACAACTGAACAACACGTGGTACTATGGCAAGATTGACATAGGAAATGATCCTCATTAAGAAATGTGGACAGGTGGAAGGGCAGTAGGGAGGGAAGGACTGGGAGTTTGGGATTAGCAGATACAAACTATTAGGTATAGGATGAATAAACAAACAACAGGGTCCTATTGTATAGCACAGGGAACTATATTCAATACTCTGTGATAAATCATACTGGAAAAGAATATGAAAAAGATATATGTATAACTCACTTTGCTGTATAGCAGAAATCAACACAACACTGTACATCAACTAAACTTTAATAACATTTTTAAAAAAGACAAAAAAAAAGAAATCAAGGCAATTTCAATTACAGTTGACCTTTGAACATGGGGTCGGGGTGCCAACCCTTTACAAAGCTGAAAATCTGCATAAAATTTAGTCAGCCCTCTCTAGTCACAGATTTAACTAACCATGGATAGTGTAAATACTCTATATTACTACTGAAAAAAATCTGGGTATAAGCAGACCCAAGCAGTTTAAACCTGTGTTGTTCAAGGGTCAGCTGTGCTTGAAACATGTGACTTAAAAGCAGGATAATGTACATTTAATATTGTAACTATATACCTCAATACAACAAAACAAAGACCATAGAGATCCCTGATAATATCATCTAAACAGATCCAGTCATCCCGGAGGCTGCTACAAACACCGACCAGAAAGTAAACTTTCTTAAGTTGATTTGGCCTTTCTTGGGCTGGGTAGCAGTGGAGGGTGTGGGGGGAGATGGAACAGCCCCAGGTGGGATCTAGTTCCCCAGCCAGGGATCAATCCTGCACCCACTGCAGTGGAAGCATGGAGTCTTAAATCACTGGACTGCCAAGGAAGTCCCTGATAAGTCTGATCTGGTTTCCTATAAATTACAATTGAGAGCCTTGTCTAATACAACAAACAATTGTTGATATTCTAAGGGAAGTGTAGATCCAGTTAAATTAATTTCAAGAACTGGCAAAAAAAAAAAAAAAAAAAATTAGGAAAGCCTTCTTGGGTTGGACACAGTATGGGAACTTCACTGTTTTGTGCTTAGGCAGGAAGGGTAGCTGTCATTTGAGGGTGCCATGTTATTTAGACCCTAAATATCTCTTGCACTATTAAGAATGCCATCCATTTCTTCCTATGGTTTTCTCTTTTGTGTGAAGGTTTGTCAGGCTTCTCTCTAGTTCCAAACAGAGTTTCTAGCATCCAGAACCTAACAGACTACTGGCAGAAGGGCAAAGGGCATTGAAGGTACAAAAGAAAGGGAATCTCAGTGCCCAAGACTTAACTTTGTCTACTTTGGTTGTATTTAAGGAAGGCTGATTCTGAAGGAGGCAGAATTTGAACATAAAGGAAAAGAATCTTCTCTTTTGGGATTCAGTCATGGAACTTCAGTAGGTTAGAATACAGAAGTTGCTGTCTGGAACAAGCCTTGCCTATCATTCAACAGGTACAAGAACCACCTTTATGTAGAAAAGTTTATTCTCACTAGCTGTACACAGTACCCACAGATTAGTCCTGATAGGTTATAGAGCAGGTAAGGAATTGACATCAAGAACCAAGTTGGGTAGTGTTAGCATCTAGTAGCAGTTAGCAGGGTCTCAATTAAATAGACTTGGGCCTAAATGCAGAAAAAGAGATTCTCAGAGGAAGTGATTAGGGATAAAGGATTGGAAAGTGAGAGGTCTTGTATCTCAAGAGGCTGACATCCTGGCCAGGTAACTTAAGCAGAGGCCTGGGTTCAGAAATCACACAGGGAGTCAGGTTCTTCCACTTGAGGAACCAGACAGATGGACACATGAAAGCATAGTACATATTTCTTAAAATAGGGTACATTTAATTCTGAGATTAGTACTGCATGTGTCAGTAGTTAGGATGAATCTTTTTAGAGGTTGATTTTAGAGATTTTACTTAATAGCAATTTAATCCCTATGCTACATATTTTTATATTAAAACAATCAGTCATACTTTGATGTAGATGGCTATTCTGGATGAATTTAGAGAAAACACAATGGATTTCAAAGAAAGGAGCACATTTTAGTAGGGAGCTTTTAGCCATAATCCCAAGTCGTTGTCTGATGCTCTTAGAAATGTTTGAAATGCAATGATGGCCAAAGTACTGCCAGAAAAGACCATTTTAAACTAAGTTCTGCTACTTATTGTGTGACCCTAGGCAAATTAAAAAATTACCTAATCCCACAGGATTGTCATAAAGATTCTGATAACATAAAATCACCTAACTGGGTGACTGAAAGGTAAATAAGTGCTTAATGATGTGACAAAGGGAGAAAAGAACCTGGGCTAAAAATACTCTATCTTGTTGCCTCAGATTAGGTCAGGTCCTATAGCCTGGAGAGCTGTTGTGTCTTCACAGAAAATAAAAACTTAGATTGGAAGAGTCAATGCGGAGTGAAGTTTGCCTGGGACATGGTTGAATATGACAACAACAAATATACATCACTTATCTGATTATCTACTGTTAGGAGATTTATATACATATTCATTTCATCTTACTAACTCTTCAGAGAAGGCATAATTAAAATTTTACAAATGAGATAATAGGTTCAGGAAGGCTCAGACTGAGCAAAGTTGAAAAGCTAGCTAGGGAATTTCCTGGTAGTCCAGTGGTTAGGACTCTGAGTTCTCACTGCTGTGGGCCTGGGTTCAATCCCTGTTCAGAGAACTAAAATACTGTATCATGTTCTACCTTGAAAGGGAACTCCTCTTCCTCAAAATGGGAGATAAGTCTGAATAATTAAGATTAAATAAATAATGGCTATCTGTAGCTATCTAGTAGCCTACTACAGGAATAACACAAACTACTACTATAGGAATAACACAAAAATATTTAACCCTGAGTTGCTGACCTGAAAATGTTTTTCATACTCCCTCCACCTCCCCTAGTATTCAGCTTGAATCAAAGCCCTGACATTCTCCAGTAACTTCTGCCTAATGGCCACACTAAATTCTAGGTAACTGAATAACTGAGGCAAGACCACAGAAAGTAGTATCAATACAAAAGAACAAACAAATGTAACTACCATATCCTATTCCTTTTTCACTGGTTCACTTTCACCAATGTTTTTTCCTTTATTTAGCCTCTACTTTAGCAAGGTCTTCTACCAGATAATGGAGACACAGAGCTGGGTAAGACCACGTAACAGCTCAGTCCAGTAACACTCGGAATTATGAGAACACCAAGAGGTTCACAGTTGAGACATACACAAAAAATAGATAAAGAGAATGCAAATACCGAAGATAAATTAAATCAATGGGTTGAAAAGAAAATAGGAGTTTTTCCGGAATCAAGGAGAAGGAATGGTTTTTTGACACTTGAAAGCATGAAACAGTGATATGTTTAGGCAAGAAGGTCCCTGTGACTGGAGAGCTACAGGATGGCATGGTTAGAAAGACTGGCAGTGATGAGATCCTGAAAAGAAATGTCATGCTAAGGAACTGTAACTTTATCCTGTGAGTCAATATTTCCCACAGCCATCACCACGGAACCCTTTGAAATTATAATGTGAAGAAGAATCACCGACAGTAGTACATGTTTAAATTTGTGATTCTTTACCTTTCTTAAAATCTAAAAAGTATAAAAAATTTGAATAATTTTATTTAAAACCCCAAGATACCATCAGTGAAGTAAATCATCTTTTATTTTCATCTTATATTTGGCTATCCAGAGGCATGCATAACCCTCCAACTTTAATGAGAACAATGTTTTTGTGTCTTTTTATCACATATTCGCTTAATATTAGGTGTAATGTTGCTAAGTCGGATCCGCATATGAGGTGCAGCATCAAGTCTTTTCCTGTATTTTGTTTTTGTGGCAGCATAATATGAAAAGCCTGTCTCACACAGGTGCATTGTAGCAAAAGGAAGAAGTACGCGAACTGCACGCCGTGCAACACTTGGGTACTCCTGAATTAGGCTACTCCAAAAATCATTTAGTGAAAGTTCACTGAAATTTTGTTTCACTTGAGAATCAGATGTTAAATCAATCAGGCTCTCATAGTCCCGTGCCACTAATGAGGCTGGTTTAACAGTTACTGTAAATGGATTTCTAACCCAAGCATGACTGTCATTTATTACAGGAAAATATTTTAACAGAGTAGAACGCAAACCCCTTAGGTGCTGCACAATGGCACTGCAAATATCTTTATCAATTGTGGAATTAATTTCAGTCAAAAAGTCACTGAGTGTAGGGAAACAATCAAAGTTTTCTTCTTCGACGGATGAGGCCCAAAATTCCAATTTTCTTAACAATGATGACATTTTATCAAATACTGTAAAAACTGTCACAGTTTTTCCTTGCATTGACAGATTAACCTCATTTAATTTAGTAAAAATATCTGCAAGATATGCAAGTCTTAGCAGCCAAGATGAATTCGTTAAACAATCAGACAGTCGAAAAGCAGAATCCATGAAAACCAACAATTCACGACGAAGCTCAAAAAGTCTCACAAGAACTTTACCTCGGGAAAGCCACCTTACCTCTGTATTTAGAAGAAGTGCTGTATGCTGGGCACCCATTTCTTCACATAAAATTTTTAGTAGTCTGGATTGATGTGGTCGAGCTTTAATATAATTGATGATTTGTACTGCCTGATCTAGCACATTTTTCAGAGACGTAGGCATTGTTTTAACTGCTAGTGCATGTCTATATAATAGGCAGTGACTACTGGTGCTTTCGGGAGCCACATATTTTATCAAGGTGACAGCCTCAGCAATTTTCCCATCCATTGCCCTAGAAGCATCACTACAAACATCAACACATTTTTCCCATTCAATTTCATGTTTCTGCATAAAACTGTTGATGCAGTTGAAAATTTCTTCACCAGTGGCATTACTTTGCAAAGATTCACATAAGAGTAGGTCTTCCTCAATAGACTTATTAAACCTGTAACGAACAAACACAAGCAGCACGGCAAGTCCTGAAACATCAGCTGATTCATCTAGTTGCAGTGAAAACCCATCACAAATTTTCAGTCTACAAACAAGTTCCTCTTCAATGTCAGCAGCTAGATCCTTAATTCGACGAGCAACGGTACTGTTTGATAGTTGTACTGCATCTATTTTTTTACTATACTGTTCGTCAAACATCCGCATCACAACATCTTTTGCACAAGGCTTGATAAGCAATTCTCCAATAGTATGAGCCTCTCCACTCAGGGCTATATGGTAACTTACATTGTATGATGCTTCTGTAGCACTTTCATTATCTGTATTGACAATTTTAGGTGTTGGGGGTTTATTATTTTCAGGTGAAGCAAGATGTTGCTTGAAAAAACTTATGTCTTTGTCTTTATATGCAGCATGTTTAGTTTCCAAATGTCTTCGAAGCTTACTAGGGGCCAAAGAGCTATTTGATAAAATTTTCTTACATAATACACACTGAGCATGAGGTGCATCTCTATTTCCAAAGTAAGTAAATCCAAAAGACAAATAACTTTCATCATATTTTCTTCTTTTTGGTTTCTTACTAAAAGTAGTTATTTTGTTGGAATTAGACATAAATTTGACCCTGGAAAGCTCACCTTCTGAATTTTTAGAAACTGAAGGCTGCAACTGCTCATCTTCACTTTGTAATATTCCAACCTTTTGATCATGTGATTCAGACACAATTTGATAACAAAAAGATTCTACTTCTTGTTTAAGACTTCCTTGTTTCAGTAACAGATCCATAGGCAATGAATTTGTGGTACAAAACATGGTTAATTTAGCATAAACATTGAGTATTACAAATGTGTTGACATTATAAGACAGGATACATAGAAAATGAGCAATCATCAAAGAGATGATATATAGCAACACATCAGTTAATTTGTAAATGCTGCCTATGCATCAATGCGCAGATGGAACATCACACGTTCGTGTATCAGGTGATCTCTCATTCGACTTCCTGGTGCTCTCGGGTATGGCACACCTTTTCTTAAAGGTAGATTATCACATAAAAATAAAAGCTATAGAAATGAGTTTAGTAGTCTTAAACTTACATTTAAAAATAAATTATAAAGAAAAAACTATTGTTAGCATTTATCTTTTTCTCACAACGCTCATTAACTTAGATAACATTAATACTCTGTAAAACATAGTTTGGGAACCACTGGACCAAGAAATAATAAAGAGCTGAAAAGTGTATTTTTAAGGAAGCGATCTTGAGGTCCCATTGCAGGGTTGGCCAATTTTCCCCATAAAGTACCATATGATAAATATTTTTTACTTGATGGGCCATATGGTCTCTGTTCCAACTACCCAGCTCTGTAGTTGGAGAATGGCAGTAGCCATAGACAATACGTTAGAAGGGCACAGCTGTGTTCCAATAAATCTCTATTTCCAAAAACAGGCAGCATAGGGTCATAATTCACCCACTGTATACCCTTTCACTGTACACAGTATCTTGGAATCTGAGCTTTCTGATGCCTACTGCCATTAGATAACTCACTGTTGACATTGTTACACATCTTAAGGCTTCTTTCAGGGCTCACAACTATTCTGACGAGCTACTTCAAAAACACACAAACAGCTCAAAGTTTTGCAAGATACAGAATTCTGTTATATCTAAATATTGTATGTTAACACTGAAAAATAAACTGTATTTCAAAAATTAGCTACTATTTCTTTGGACTTAAAATTACATAAATATTTATATTATCCCAAATCAGACTCATTCAAAGTAATACATATATTTTACTAAGTACTAAGCATCCTATTATTCTTTAGGTGAAGACTTAACAAGGACCCAAAGAAAACATAAACTCTCATTTTAATAGGTTTATTCCTCATATAATACTTTTAAAAAAGCATCATAAAATGGAATGGTAATGCAAATTTTAGGACTTCTAAAGAATAATAGCTTTATAAGGTAAGGCATCGGGGAAGGCAATGGCACCCCACCCCAGTACTCTTGCCTGGAAAATCCAATGGACGGAGTAGCCTGGTGGGCTGCAGTCCATGAGGTCGCTAACAGTCGGACAGACTGAGCGACTTCACTTTCACTTTTCTCTTTCATGCACTGGAGAAGGAAATGGCAACCCACTCCAGTATTCTTGCCTGGAGAATCCCAGGGATGGGGGAGCCTGGTGGGCTGCCGTCTATGGGGTCACACAGAGTCGGACACGACTGAAGTGACTTAGCAGCAGCAGCAGCAANATCCCCTGGAGAAGGAAATGGCAACCCACTCCAGTATTCTTGCCTGGAGAATCCCAGGGATGGGGGAGCCTGGTGGGCTGCCGTCTATGGGGTCACACAGAGTCGGACACGACTGAAGTGACTTAGCAGCAGCAGCAGCAAGGTAAGGCATTCAAATTTAGTGTCTATCTAAATGCAGTTAGTTTTGATTTAAACTTTATGATTTGGCTACAGAGTAACCTTTGGATTCTTATATTAGATCCTGAATCAAAAGGGTTTTCCCATTAACAGCTAGAGGGTAAGATACCTGAAGTGAGGAGCACTCTCTTCTGCAATCACTCTCCACCTTGGAAGCTTGAAATGCAGACTCTTCAAAAAAAATAAAATTAAGGGAAAGGGTAGAAGGGGAGTAACCAAAAGCCTAGAATGAGAAAAATTAAAATTAGACACTGTAAAAATATAACTAACTACAAACCTCTAAGATGACCAATCTTTACAATTTATTTTAGAGCCAGGCAGTGCAAATGATTCTTCACTGAAATGCAGATCTTAGACTGAAATAGAAGATGTCTAACATAATAAAAGTGCTAATATTTTATCCTATTTAATACTTTGGTAACTCCATTGTTTTGAAATGCTTCCCCATCCACTGACTTCATAGAAAGACATAAAACTCTCAGAAACTAAACCTAACTCTTTCAAGTATAGCCACAACTTAATGTCTCTAAAACTAAGCATTTTAAGTAATCTAAAATGGAATTATACACGGAAAGGTTACAAGAACTGTGCCTTTTTGTTATAACCACTCTCTTCTCAAAAACCAAGATCCTTAAGGTTACTAACATTCACTGAGTGATCATTGTTTACTATGTGCCAGTAACTGCTAAATCCCCCATAGATGAGCTCATTTAATCCTCAAAACGAATTTGAGAGTTAGGGACTATTACTAACAATCCTTTAAGGATGAACAAATGGGAGCTTACGTCCCCTGCTAAGTTAACGCATCTGTGAAGAACTAAGAACAATACCCAGAAAGTTCGACTGCAGAGCCCACGTGCCTAGTCATTGCTTGTGTGTCCCCAAATACTCTTAATTTCACAAGCACTAAAAATCTGGGACCAGGAGTTGGATGGTGCACAGAGAAATTAATGATCTATACAATGGGTTATTACTGCCAGAAAGTCGAGGGTCTCAAACTGGCGGCAGAATGCCGTACACCTTCATTACTGACAGAAAAAGAGCAGACTGTTCTACCACAGTCCTGAGTGAGCCTTAGTTGCAAAGAACTTCGTGGAGTCAATGGGTGACCTAAAAGTTTACAATCCCTCTCCCTTGCTACTAGGGAAGGACACAACGGAGTGGTGCGCTTTGTTTTCAGGAACGAAGGTCTAATCTCCACATTTTCAGAGGTGCTCTTCTGAATCTCTCGAGGACAAAGAGGCTGGACTCTCTAAAGAGTAAAGTTTCTATCTGACTCCCTGAAAAGGAGCGGGGGGAACCCTCATCTTTTGTCTCTTCAGGATAAACTGACAGGTAACACCATCCATTCATCTCCTCCCTCGGGTTGTTCTGGCTCTGAACAATACCCTTGGGGCAGGAGGGCTGGGGAGGAGGGCAGACTGTTCAAAAAGCTGAGGCAGAAAGTGGGCAAGGACACCCCATCGAGTACCTAAGTGCTTTTTAAAACGGTCACTTCGATGGGCTGCCCAGCCAGCTATATCCCTCGGCTCCTCCTTGTCACAGGTGCGCGCTGCCAGCCACAGCTGGGGCTGGCTTCCTGTGGGA
>SJYX01007828.1:72673-84204 GCA_006410675.1 Oreotragus oreotragus | reverse complement strand
AGATGATAAGAGCAGACAAAAACTAGATGAGAAGCGAAGCAAGACTGTCATTGCCTTCAACTTCAGGATGGTCACTGGGTTACTCCAGGGAGGGCTGTTATGCACCATAAAACTGAGTGGCTCTGACAAGGATCTGAACACAGAGACTCTAAAATCTGCCAATAGCGCTAAAATGGTAGAGGAAAGAATGAGGAGCAGTGTGACCAGGTTTAAAGAGGATTTGAGTCATTTGGGTAATTGGGCCAGCAGATGGCAAACGCAGTTCGTTCTGCAAAACTGGGGAATAATTAGTCCGGGAGAAGCTAATCCAGTCATAATGATCCTCCATTTATGTGGCGTTATTCTTTACAAAGCACTTTCACCAGGAGTTTCCCACAATGCCTCTGTGATGAGCATGCATGGGACACTAAGTCATTAGCAGGGATGGAACAAGCCCTGTCGGGGGAGATATGTAACCCACATGGCCGGGGTACCCAGAAGAGAAGGCGATGCTCAAAGGAGAAGCAGAAGAAGCACAAGGTGATGCACAGACAGAAATGTCTTTTGGATAGTCCCTGGAGAGAGCTAAGCCAGCACAGTGTTTGCAAGGTTCAGAATGATGACCCATGAGGGGTTCGAGTGCTATCTCCCTGAGGTTAGATCAAATATATATGTGCACCAGATTTTGAGGGTTTCCTTTAAATGAAATTGTAAAGAGTTTAGCTTTATCTTCCTAAAAGGACAACACACACACAGACACCTTTCAAATGGCCAAATGAAACTTTTCACAGTTTTGTAAATAATTCTGAAGATTGAACAAGCGATTCAGTGAGTGTTGGTTTCCATGGAGAATGAAAAGAACTTTGTTCCTGAACTGACTGCACTGGTTTCCCTCTTTCAAAAGCAAATTTCTCTTCTTTCTTTGTCCCACCCCTCCCTAGCCCCTCTCCTCCTAGTTCTTAGTCAGGCTGAGGGCGTGACGAGACACGCACAAAGGTTAGACTTTAGTGCATTAAAGAACCAGCAGTTTAGTCCTACCGTCAGCTCCTCCACCCAGACACCTCAGGTCAACAAACCTGAGCCTCTGGAACATTTTGAGGGCTTGAATTTTCTATCCACCTTGTTGATATCACCTAGAGATCATGTATGGCTTCAGTTCAGTCGCTCAGTCATGTCTGACTCTATGTGACCCTGTGGACTGCAGCACGCCAGGCTTCCCTGTCCATCACCAACTCCTGGAGCTTGCTCAAACTCATGTCCATTGAGTCGGTGATGCCATCCAACCGTCTCATCCTCTGTTGTTCCCTTCTCCTGCCTTCAATCCTTCCCAGCATCCGGGTCTTTTCAAATGAGTCAGTTCTTCTCACCAGGTTGGCCAAAGTATTGGAGTTTCAGCTTCAGCATCAGTCCTTCCAGTGAATATTCAGGACTGATTTTCTTTAGGATGGACTCGTTGGATCTCCTTGCTGTCCAAGGGGCTCTCAAGAGTCTTCTCCAACACCACAGTTCAAAAGCATCAGTTCTTCAGTGCTCAGCTTTCTTTATAGTCCAACTCTCACTTCCACACATGACTACTGGAAAAACCATAGCTTTGACTAGATGGATCTTTGTTGGCAAAGTAATATGTCTCTGCTTTTTAATAAGCTGTCTAGGTTGGGCATAACTTTACTTCTAAGCAGCAAGCATCTTTTAATTTCACGGCTGAGTCAGGAGTGGAGAGCCAGCTTATGTGGATGTCTGAGCGACCCAAAGCCCAGAAAACAGAAAGGATGGAACTTGCCCTGCATGGCTTTGGAAGCACTTGAATTCCAATTCCAAGTTCTCAAAGCTCAGCTGTTTAAAATACAGCTCCTCTTGTTAATATAACCAGGGCAGTTATTTACATTAATCATCTCTCCCAAGGGAAGCAGGTGGGAGAGAGTCCAACCAAATCTACAAGTCACATTGCTGTAAGAATGAGGAAGAACCTATGTCTGAAACACACAGAGGGCCAAGGAGATGGTCATTTTTGCTTTCATCTCCCTGAGGATCTTGCTATTGCCAGAGGGTCAGATCCAAGTCAGACCTCAGCCCACCTCACAGTGAAGTTGCCCTGAAATGTTCTGTACTGTTAAGCGTTAGAAGGGTAGCAATCTCAGGCTATACCATGTAGATTCCAGAACCGGAGACTATTTCCTCTCTCAAATCTTTTCTCAACTACTTTCAGACATCACAGCCTTCAATCCCGGGCACCATAATTCAAGGGTGACATTGACAAATGGAAGTTTGATCACTGGGGTGACATTCACTGGTGCTTAGTAAGCCCTCTGGAGCTAGAGCTTTTAAAGAGTAATTGCCAGAATTAGGGGTGTTCATTTTTTTAATTGGGGAACTTAAAATGCTTTAAAGTGTGATCATACACAAGAGAGATTCAACTTAATCTGTTTATATAACTCTGAACACCACTGTCCAGTAGAAAGATAATGTGAAGCACATGTTTAATCTTCACTTTTCTAGTACTGATTTAAAAAGCAAAGGGAAATTGATGAGATTAATTTTTACTCACATTACCATCTCACTATTTTATTGAGGTATAATTGACATAAAACATTGTATTAGGTCCAGGTGTACAACAAAATGATCCGATATTTGTGTACATTATGAAATGATCAGCACAATATATCTAGTTAATATCCATCACCACACAGAGCAACAAATTTGTTTTCTTGTGACTGGGACTTCTAAGATCTGCTCTCTTAGCAACTTTCAAATGTTTATTAGAGTATTAACTGTGATCACCATGCTGTACATTATATCTCATGAGTTACGTATTTTGTAACTAGAAATTTACAGTGAGGTTAATTTTAATAATGTACTTTGTTAACCCAATATATCCTAAATAATCATTACAACATGTAATCAGTATTTTCACAAAACTTTGGGAACCTTTGTCTTTTTTCTTATCAGGTCTTTGAAGTTTAATGTGTACTTGACACAGTTCACAGCCACATTTCAGGGACTCACTGGACACGTGTCACCCGCAACTGCCACATTGATCAGAGCAGCTCTAGCGCCGACAGTGGTCCATGATGTCCTAGAAAGAAATACCAGCGGGTCTGACTTCAGTGTCCTGTGTGACCTGCGGTCCTTCTTTCTCTAAACCGTCATGAGCCAGAAGTGCTTGTTGCTGATGTCAGTTTCTCAATTGGAAAAAACACCTCCGCTCCTGTCTCTTTTCAACTAATGCTAACAAAGAAACGCCTTTCCCAAGGTCCCTTCCTCCCAGTCCTGATCCACAGCTTTCCTGCTACTTGTGCAAACACCCATGCCTCCTCCTCTGCCCTGCCGTCTTCCACACCCTCTCGCATCCTGAACAGGCACGCCACCTCCAGGAGCATCTCCACCTTCTCACTACAGCACACCCGTGGGCTGAACGGTGGGGGTGCATTAGTGCAAACCATAGGCAGCCTCACAACACCATCAACGGCTGCGAACAAGGCAGTTCAAGCCCACAGGGGTTCTCACGGTTTCGGGGCGCCAGCACTTCAGTTACGATGCTCCGGTACCTTTTGAGTTTCTCATCCTGCTTGCATTTGCTACTGTGGTTGCTTTAATGGACACAAGTGACAAAAACTATTCTGGAAAGTATGTCCTCCAAGACCCACCCACCTTTATCTAATTCCAGGGACCTAAAGTGTTTTCTTAGCAAAAACTGTATTCTAGAAAAGCCTCAGAGTGTTTACCCGAGGTGTGCTCCATCAGGAGAAGTCCACGGCCTGGAGGTATCTGGCGAAAGTCAGCCCATGGCAGCCATGATCTTAGACTGTCTTGGGAAATGCAGACATTTGTCCTGGGCACCACCACCCCTCCCACCCCCCAGTTCCTTTTACATGCACAGCTTTATAATACTTGACGCCAGAACAAGAAGCTAATAAATAAGGGCTCCTACCTCCTTCTCTTCTGACTCTAGAAGAAAGCAGCTTCTGATGGGGGAGGGATAATCAGAGAGTTTGTGATGGCCATGTACACACTGCTGTATTTAAGATGGATAACCAATACAAACCTTCTGGATAGCCCAGGGAACTCTGCTCGATGTTATGTGGCAGCCTGGATGGGAGGGGAGCCTGGGGGAGAATGGATACATGGATATGTATAGCTGAGTTCCTTCACTCTTCACCTGAAACTATCATAACATTGTTAATAGGCTATGAAATTCACTCAGTCGTGTCCGACTCTTTGTGACCCCATGGACTAGATAGACAGTCCATGGCATTTTCCAGGCCAGAATACTGGAGTGGGTAGCCTTTCCCCTTTTCCAGGGGAATCTTCCCAACTCAGAGATCAAACCCAGGTCTCCCGCATTGCAGGAGGATTCTTTACCAACAGAGCTACAAGGGAAGCCCATTAGTAGGCTATATTCCAATATTAAAGAAAAAGTTTAAAAAATTGTAAATAATAAAAAATTAAAAGTTTAAAAAATAAAATAAAATGTGGGCTTTCTATAAAATCTAAAAAAAAAAAAGCCCATAAAACAAAAAAGGAGAAGAAAGCAGCCTCTGCTTCTCTCCACTTGCACCCTCTCTCTTTTATTGGCACCTGATGATGCCAGCAAGCAGAAGTTGCTAAGTGTTGCTTTTAGAAAAATAAATATATATAAGATGCTCATGTCACGTCACAGCATGACTTGAGTAAAGTGCCAAGTTCGGGTATTTTTTATATATCCTCACCATAGGGACTGGAGGGGGGAAAGGTGTCAGAATCATCTGTGAATCCAAGATTTAATTGTGATATTGACTGCAGCTTTCTTCTGCTGGTTTAACAAAACCTCTGCACGCCAATGAAGAACACGCATATTAGCAGGTATGACCCCTGCTAGGCGTCTCCACGGGCAATGGAAGCGGGGGCCTTTGGAGTGCAGATTCATCTAAGACATTATTTAAGGTTCTCCTCAACTGTCCACACCACATATTGATTTTCCGTCACAGCTCTATTTCTGGAGGGTTGGTAATCTCCATTGATCCACAGAGAACATTTTCAGTGCATCAAAGAGGTACAGAAGGTGAGACCCAGAGGGAAAGACAGAAGCCATGCTTTTAGTGCTGGACACGGCTAGGAGTGTAAAAGTCACATCAAGCATTAAGCTAAATTTGAGGCTTTTTTTTTTTTTTTAAACGTTCTGAAATCTGTTGACATGTGAGTCTCAATGGGACACAAAAAAGGGGAAGGATTATTACCTCTTCTAATGGAAAAATTCCCCCTGATGAAATGCAAGCAAGCCGTCTGCATGACACACAGAATGCTGCATTTATCTTTCTGTGGAAGACTTCAGGTTTGAATCACAAACATCTAAGTTGTGGAGTTCAATCAGTCCAGAAGTGATCTAGTAGGTCAGGGTCATGAGTCAAACTGATTAGCTTTGCTTCCTCATCAAAGGCTATCCCAGGAGCCTTGGTGATGGAATCCATGCCATTTCCAGGGGCAGGGAGTGCCTGACGTCATGGAGTCTGTTACAGCAAAGGGCAACACTGCTCTGGAATGGAGCTGCCCACCTCCCAGGACAGAGTGCCAACTGGCCACGGAAAATCCTGTGTGCATCAAAATCTCAGACCCAGGTACTGATGAAATTATTTGCAGGGCAGCAGTGGAGACATAGACAGAAAGAACAGACTTAAGAACACAGTAGGAGGGGGGAAGGAGAGGGTGTGGGATATATGGAGAGAGTAAATGCAAACACTCGTTACCGTACATATAATAGATAGCCAATGAGAACTTGCTGTATGACTCAAGGAACTCAAACTGGAGGCTCTGTAACAACCTAGATGGGTGGGGTGGAGAGGGAGGTTCAGGAGAGACGGGACATATGTATATCTATGGATGATTCGTGCTGATGTTTGGCAGAAATCAACACAATATTGTAAAGCAATTATCCATCAATTAAATTTTCCATCAATAAATTATCTATCAATAAATAAATTTTTTTTTTAAATCTCAGACTTGGGCTCACTGAATAAGTATCTCAGGCTGCCGTAAGAAAATACCACAGTCTCTAGGTGGCTTAAACAACAAAGTTTTATTTCTCACCAGTCTGGAGGTTGGAGGTCTGTGTGGTCAGGTTCTGGTGGGAACTCTCTTCCTGGCTTGGAGGTAGCCACTTTCTCACTGTGTGTTCATCTGGTCTCTCCTTGGTTCGTGAGCATGGAGCAAGAGAGAGATGTCTACTGTCTCTCTCTCTTCTTATAAAACCACCAATCCTATCAGATTAAGACACCACCCTTTGGCCACACATAGCTTTAGCTCCTAAAAGTCTTATCTGCAAGTACAGTTACACTAGAGGTTAGGATGCTGATATATTAATTAAGTAGGGGGTGGGACAGGGACACAGTTCAGTCCATAACACTTGCCTTCCTTACATAATATCTCATCTCCCTAAACAGACTTGGTCTTCACTTTAAAAAAAAAAAAAAAGATGAAAAATGGTATCTTTTCTCCTTGAGTAAGACCCTTTAGCTGCTCTGGTGGCTCGGTGGTAAAGAATCAACCTGCCAATGCAGGAAACATGGGTTTAACCCCTGGTCCAGGAATATCTCCTGGAGAAGGAAACGGCAACCCACTCCAGTATTCTTGCCTGGCAACCCACTCCAGTATTCTTGCCTGGACAATTCCACAGACAGAGGAAACTGGTCGCTAAGAGCCAGCCCATGGGGTCACAAGATGTTGGCCATGACTTAGTGACAGAACAACAATCACTAGATAGTTTAGAATTTAGACATTATTTACCTAAACTTTTTAAGACAAGAACACAATTGAACATATAAATGAGTAATAAAAAATAATCGACTCATACCCAAGTGGGTAACTAACTCAATTCCATGAAGTTGATAAAGACAAAAAGCAAGGTCAAAGACAGACAATTATGAATCTGCAAATTTGAGTTTCCAATATGATGACTTGCATAGTTCCTGGTACCAAATAAACTCTCAGTGTTGAATGCATGAATGAATGAATATGTTCTAATAATGAGAAGAGACTAATATGAACTAAAATCTGTGCCAGAAACAGCCCCATTTATCAATGCTTATTCAAGGCTAAAACTTGACTTCCTTTTGAAAATCAGGATTTCAAAATATAAAACCGTAACATTTCAAACATAGATAATTACATTTCTTATCAAATGCCTTACTTCTTGTCAAATAATTCAGTTTAATATATGTCCAGTTTAATTAAAATTTAGAAGTGGTTGTGGACCAAACCAAGTGTATCTTAATTAAATCTGAACATGGCTCACAGATGTTAAGGTCAATCCTAATTTTAATAAAGGAGAAGCAAATACAGTCACTGAAGATTTGGGTGAGTAATTTTGGTCAGGTGGAAAGCAAGACGAATGGGAGGCAAGACAGTCCCATCTACTCAGGGCTGGAAAGTAATTGACCTACTAGCCAGAAGACAAGCTGACCTGCCCAGAAAGTGGGAATAGAAGCTAATGAATGAGTGTTCATGTCAATCATCAAGTAAAAAATGGAAATAGAACTAATGAATGAGTGTCCACGTCAATCATCAAGTAAAAAACGTGTACCTGTTAAGAAAGGAGAAGACACGCACTCTGATAGCTCACACATCTAGGAGGTTCCCAGCCAGTTCTGACACTGTTCAGACGAATTATAAATTGGAGACAGATAGTCTCAGCAGAGTCCATGCTCAAGGCTGTGGGTCTACATGAATTAGGTTACCAGATGAAATACAGCACATCCAGCTAGATTAGAATTTCAGGTGAACAACAAATCATTTTCTTGCTGTAAGTATATCCCACGCAATATACATCCTGTATTTTTTTCTCCCTCAATTTGGCAACCCTCTACGTGAACCACTTCCGGCTTATAACAAAAGGCTTGTCAAGAAGCTTCCTATAATTCTGAAATAAGCCATAACATCGGTTGAAAAATTTTCACTAAAGACTGAAGAAAGTCTGAAATGGTAACTCCACACCTCGGTTATGCTGTTTCCAGTCCTTGAAGGGGGTTGGGCGGGAGACAACCTGTGTTTTAACCACAAAGTCATTCCTAACCTCCTGACTAAGAGTCCTTTTTAATGTACCTCCCTCCAAGCCGACCAGACCCTGGAGAAATGAACAGTCAGAGGGGACTGGCTGGTCAGATAATCAACCTAGAAGCCCTTATCTCAGGTCTGTTCTGTTAACAGTCCTGTGCTGCAGATCACATGTGAAACAAAGCCCCCCAGTACCTCTGCCCTTCAGGAGCCACCTCGGTGGAGCAGGAAACTGATGCCCTGGAGAGGGACTTATCAAGGCTTAGCTGGGTCTCACTGGCAGAGCCAAGACAAGCACTCTTCTATTACGAGTTATCCTTCCATGAGGTTTTCAGTACCTAATGTTTATAAGTGCCACTGACACTCAAGGGAAAAAAGTTAATCTTTTCCAATTTTCATACTCAGGAAAGATTTGAATAGGTTGAAGTACATTTATTCATTTATTCGTTCAACAGTATTTATTCATTATAGACCTCATGTGCAACACTTTTGCAAGTTCTGGGCCCAGGGATGTAGTGCCTGCCTGCAAAGAGGCTGACCAGATGCCCACCACACCCTTTCCTGCCTCTGCTAGGCACAGTGAGGCTCCATTTCCCAGCCTGCCTTGCAGCTCTGTGGCCATGTGATCTAACAGTAAGCACTAGAATGCAGGCAAGAGTGACAGTGGGCATTCCCAGCCTCGGTCCATTGGAAACCTTCCATATGAAAGCCTCAGTCTCTCCCGCCTCTGTCTGTCAACCAGAGGCAGAGCATCCTACAGGTAAGTCTCAGCAGAAAAAGGAGGGGACACAAAATGGGTATCTGGAAGACGTGACCCCTATCACTCACATGGAAGTGCCATTTGAAGAAACAAACAAAAAAAAGATACTCCTTTACTGTGCAAAATCACTGAGGTGTAGACATTATTTGCTGCAGCAGTTAGGCTACCCTGACCCATTGCCTTGGTGGAACTGACAAGAGAAGAAATTCAGAAGGGGGCACAACCAAAGACGGATATGATTACAAATTAATCACGACCTGTGAGTGCTGTATGGAAGCAACCAGAGGGCAACCGTAAATAACCGAGATGGAGGGGCTGCTTTGAAATGCCTGAATTGGGCCAAAAACGAGCCAATGGGAATGACAAGGAGAACAGCACGTTCTCACACAGCACTTTAGACATTAAACCCATTTGCACTGACTACATTCCCTTACCCCCCACTGCAAGGGGCCGGAACATATCCTGGTTGGTCACAGCCTACACAATAAATACCAGCTGTTAAGTCGTTCTAATGTCTCCCGAGCTTCCCTCACGGCTCAGTCGGTAAAGAGTCTGCCTACAACACAGGCGATCTGGGTTCCATCCCTGGGTCAGGAAAATCCCCTGGAGAAGAAAGTGGCAACCCAACCCAGTATTCTTGCCTGGAAAATCCCATGGACAGAGAAGCCTGGCAGGCTACAGTCTATGGGGTTGCAAGAGTTGGACATGACTGAGCTAAGCACACACATGCAGTGTCGCCCTTGCTTAAGAGGATGGCTGGTGGCGAGGATTTCAGATAGAGCAGTGGCTCTCAGTCAGGAGTGAGTTTGCCACCCAGGAGACATTCAACCATGTCTGGAGACATTTTTAGTTGTCACAGCTTAACAAGGGTGGTAGGACTTCCCTCATAGTTCAGTTGGTAAAGAATCAGCCTGCAATGCAGGAGACCCTGGGAAGATCCGCTGGAGAAGGGATAGGCTACCCACTCCAGTATTCTTGGGCTTCCCTGTGGCTCAGTCGGTAAAGAATCCGCCTGAAATGTGGGAGACCTGGGTTCAGTCCCTGGGCTGAGAAGATCCCCCGGAGAAGGGAACAGCTACTCACTCCAGGATTCTGGCTGAGGGTGGATGTTACCGATATCTACTTGGTAGAAATCAAGGACACTGCCAAGCATCCCATAATGTATATGACCGCCCCTACAACACAGAACTGTCCAGCCCCAAGAGTCGGTGGTGCTGAGGTTGATAAATCCTAGGAAAGATTTAAAAGGGGGATATGCAATGTCACTAATGCCCAGCAAGACTGGCACTGAGGGTACATTAGGCAGAGAAGAACAATCAGAGCAGTGGGCAGGGCACTTGTAAGCTATGGTGAGGTCTTGACCCCATAGAATGGAAATAGCGTCAAGAGTTACAAAGCAGTGGCTGTGAACCAGGTGCCGTATCGGGAAGTTTGGAATGGGAAGTGATGGTGGAGGAAGTGAAGTCAATGGATTGGAACTGCACCCTGGAGCCAGAAGTGGCAGGATTTCTTGAAAGGTGGCATAGGATGGGGGTGGGAGAAGAGAAAGTAGGAGGAGTTGAGGATGATGCCAAAGACTCTGAACCAGGTGGATGGGGGGCTGGGTAGGGGTGTTGTGCTCTGATTGTGGAAAAGAGGGAGGAAGGTAGAAGGGGGGCATGATGATACCTGTGAACCCACAGATGGGTGTATCAAGTGAGTGGTTGGATGTGAGAGTCTTGGGCTTCAGATTTCCACCTGGGTGTCTTGAGGACAAAACATTTATCTCAGGAGCGGGGGACGGGGGGCAGTGGGCAGACAAACAGTGAGCTGTAGGACTCTCAAAATATTTAACAGTTAGGGAGAAAAGGTAGAATGCATAATGGAAAAAAGGAAGAAAGGAACAGTGGGAAGAAAACCTAGAGTGTGATGTTCTGGAGGGCGGGATGTGTTCTGGAAGAAGGGGAGTGTTCTGTTCCAGTAGCAACAATGAGCTGAATGAAATGGAGCGTGGAGGCCAGAGGTGATCCTGAAAATGTAGCTCAAAACAAAAGTGGGTAAAAACCAGATTAGAAGGATCTGAGAATGTAAACAAATGGAGAACTGCAAGACAGTTCTGCAAAACAAATGGAGAAAGTGCAAGTTGACAATTCTTAGGAGAATTGAGATTTTTTTGCTGTGAAATTGAGCAGAACCATAGGGTGCTAACTGGAGCAGGAAGAGGTCAAAAAAGATCTAAAAGGATTAGAAAAACCACTGTAGTGTTTGCGTGCCCTGAAAAAATGGTCCAGCAGAGAGAAGGTGATGCTGATGGGGGAAGGAACAAGAAGGAGTTAAATCCTTGAGAAGGTGGTAGGGTTGTGTCCTCCAGAGAGCACAGGACTGGCCTTGGAGGGAGAAAGGAGACATTCTTTCAGTGCAGGTAGGTGTCTAGATTCAGTTCAGTTCAGTCGCTCAGTCGCATCCGATTCTTTGCAACCCCATGCACTGCAACACGCCAGGCCTCCCTGTCTATCACCAACTCCTGGAGTCCACCCAAACCCATGTCCATCAAGTCAATGATGCCATTCAACCATCTCATCCTCTGTCATCCCCTTCTCCTCCTGCCTTCAATCTTTCCCAGCATCAGGGTCTTTTCAAATGAGTCAGTTCTTCATATCGGGTGACCAAAGGATTGAAGCTTCAGCTTCAGCATCAGTCCTTCCAATGGACACCCAGGACTGGTCTCCTTTAGGATGGACTGGTTGGATCTCCTTGCAGTCCAAGGGACTCTCAAGAGTCTTCTCCAACA
>SJYX01007828.1:56992-69397 GCA_006410675.1 Oreotragus oreotragus | reverse complement strand
CATTTATCTCAGGAGCGGGGGGCGGGGGGCAGTGGGCAGACAAACAGTGAGCTGTAGGACTCTCAAAATATTTAACAGTTAGGGAGGAAAGGTAGAATGCATAATGGAAAAAAGGAAGAAAGGAACAGTGGGAAGAAAACCTAGAGTGTGATGTTCTGGAGGGCGGGATGTGTTCTGGAAGAAGGGGAGTGTTCTGTTCCAGTAGCAACAATGAGCTGAATGAAATGGAGCGTGGAGGCCAGAGGTGATCCTGAAAATGTAGCTCAAAACAAAAGTGGGTAAAAACCAGATTAGAAGGATCTGAGAATGTAAACAAATGGAGAACTGCAAGACAGTTCTGCAAAACAAATGGAGAAAGTGCAAGTTGACAATTCTTAGGAGAATTGAGATTTTTTTGCTGTGAAATTGAGCAGAACCATAGGGTGCTAACTGGAGCAGGAAGAGGTCAAAAAAGATCTAAAAGGATTAGAAAAACCACTGTAGTGTTTGCGTGCCCTGAAAAAATGGTCCAGCAGAGAGAAGGTGATGCTGATGGGGGAAGGAACAAGAAGGAGTTAAATCCTTGAGAAGATGGTAGGGTTGTGTCCTCCAGAGAGCACAGGACTGGCCTTGGAGGGAGAAAGGAGACATTCTTTCAGTGCAGGTAGGTGTCTAGATTCAGTTCAGTTCAGTCGCTCAGTCGCATCCGATTCTTTGCAACCCCATGCACTGCAACACGCCAGGCCTCCCTGTCTATCACCAACTCCTGGAGTCCACCCAAACCCATGTCCATCAAGTCAATGATGCCATTCAACCATCTCATCCTCTGTCATCCCCTTCTCCTCCTGCCTTCAATCTTTCCCAGCATCAGGGTCTTTTCAAATGAGTCAGTTCTTCATATCGGGTGACCAAAGGATTGAAGCTTCAGCTTCAGCATCAGTCCTTCCAATGGACACCCAGGACTGGTCTCCTTTAGGATGGACTGGTTGGATCTCCTTGCAGTCCAAGGGACTCTCAAGAGTCTTCTCCAACACCACGTTCAAAAGCATCAATTCTAGATGTGATGATGCTAAATTAACACATTTCCATCCAATTCCTTCTATTTTCATGACAAACTAACACCTGGTTGATGACCTGCCTGTGGGAGGCACAGGTAGGAAGAAGGATTTGGAGATTTAAGGAGAAAAGGTGAAACATGAAGTAGTTATCCCAGAGAAGGGAAAGCGAATATCCCAGGGGAAAAAGTAGTGTTGAGAACTCACTGAATTTTGAGATCATGAATTTGAAGGAAATGTATCAGCCAAGTTGGCCCAAAATTCTCCAACAACACCTGACAACCCAGATACAGAGCTAGACAAAGCAAAGGCTGCATGTTTCCAAAACCAGAATGTGATGGTTGTGGTGGCCTCTCCTGGGCTGCTTATCTCAATAAAGAGACACACAGGGTCGGGCTGTGCCTGTCAGTGAGAAGAGTCACGTTTTCCAGTGAAGGGAAATGAGGCATGTTGGCCAGTTTTTGATAGATTTTCTTTTTTAGAGCAGTTTTGGCCTCACAGCAAAATTGAACAGAAAGTATAGGGAACATTTTACCCCTGCACTCCACTCCCCATCTCCCCGCCAAAGACTCCCTCATTCTCAACATTCACCACCAGAGGGAGATATTTGTTACAACCAGTGAGTCTACATGGACACATGATTATCACCCAAAGGCTACAGTTTCCATCAGGCTTCACCTCAATGCTGCACAGTCTATGGTTTTTGATGAATGTATAAGGACAGGTATCCAACGTTACAGTATCATGCAGAATAGGGTCACTGCCATAAAGATCACCCATGAAGTCACCTTCTTGAATGGGTTACTATGTCACTTTCTAGGGTGCCATTAACACATGACTACAAACAGTGTCTTAAATCAGCAGAAATGTATTCCCTCCAGTTCTTGAGGCCAGAAGTCCAACATCAAGGTGTTAGTAAGGCCATTCTCCGTGGGGAACACCCTACTTCTGCTTCTTCAAGCATGTGGTGGCTGCTGGCATTCCTTGGTGTTCCTTGACTTGAAGATGAAATCCCTGCCTAAATCGTCACTTCACCATCTTCTGTGTGTCCCTGATAAGAATATTTGTCATTGGACTTAGGACACACCCAGATACCCAGATAAATCAACTTGAGATTCTTAACAAAGTCTTCCAGTGGGTTACATCTGCAAAGACCCTTTTTCCAAAGAAGGTCACATTCACCAGATTTTAAGAGTTAGGACATGGACGTTTGCTCTTTAGAGGACACTATTAAACCTACTACAGTTACTGAGAAGTTACTTCCTCTGAATAGGGGCAGAGTTGGGTAGAAATGTCTCCAGCCACCTTCATCAACTGGAGAAGAGATGAAGCTAGTGGGCTCCCAAAGGTGAGACTGGAGGCCATACTGGGCACCATGGACTGATGAAGGCAGAAGTGGCTAAAAGCTGTCTAATTCTAACATCTTTAATGTGCGTGTTAGTCGCTCTGTAGTGTGATTCTTTGTGACCCCTTGGATTGTAGCCCTCCAAGCTCCTCTATCCATGGAATTCTCCAGGCAAGAATACTGGAGTGCATAGCCTTTCCCTTCTCCAGGGGATCTTCTTGACCCAGGAATCAAACCTCGGTCTCCTGAATATACTCAAGAATTAAGATCAGGTCCATCATATTCATCTTTGAATGCCATTCTCGATGACTTGTGTTAAATTTAATTGTCCAGAAGTAAAGGAAAGACAATCAAACCCAGGGTAAAGCAGTTGCTTCAGTAGCTATGTGTTCAGCAATGTGGCTGCACTAGAGCAGAGACGATGAAAGAAAAAGAAGGGATTTCCGGCTTTCATTGAGGTGTATGAACAGCCAGCAGGACGAATCCCTGACATGCAACAAGATGTTGGAAAATTTTAAAATAGTGTATGTTGGTATCTACTCCCAGTTGAGGAGGGGGGTTGGGGGGAGCAGGCATAGATATATTTTCCTTAACTTAATAAAAANCACTAGAGCAGAGACGATGAAAGAAAAAGAAGGGATTTCCGGCTTTCATTGAGGTGTATGAACAGCCAGCAGGACGAATCCCTGACATGCAACAAGATGTTGGAAAATTTTAAAATAGTGTATGTTGGTATCTACTCCCAGTTGAGGAGGGGGGTTGGGGGGAGCAGGCATAGATATATTTTCCTTAACTTAATAAAAAGGTGGATTAATTTGCTCCTGAAAATTCTTCTTTAAAGTTTATCGCTTCTTAAAGCATGGAGTTACAATTGGCTCCCACAAACCATCCATACAATTTTCAATCAGATTCTTCTCCAAAGCACTACTGGGAATAGATTGTTTGGCCCTAGAAAGATAGAGAGATAGCGAAATCAACTCTGAATATTCATTGGATAGACTGATGCTGAAGTTGAAGCTGCACTACTTTGGCCACCTGAAGCAAAGAACTGACTCATTTAGAAAAGATCTTGATGCTAGGAAAGATTGAGGGCAAGAGGAGAAAAAGGCAGCAGAGGATGGGATAGTTGGAGATAATCAGCAACTCAATGGACATGAATTTGAGCAAACTCTCAGAGACGGTGAAGAACAGGGACACCTGGTATGCTGCAGTCCATGGGGTCACAGAGTCAGACACAACTTGGCAACTGAACAACAACAACACAGCCAAAGAGAGAAACCTCCAGCCCACGGCCCCCACCCTATGGATGATGACCATCACAAGGCTGCAGGCTGCCCGGGGATCTCGGCCTGGTCATTACAGCTACAGGTCAGCACATGTGCCTGCGGGGACAGGATGAATGGAGAGGTCCAAGCAAGACGCACAAACCCTGTCTGCCTTTTGATTTCATTTGCTTCTGGGGCAGGAATTTCAATGCTGAAATCCTATCATCATTATACAGTAGTCAAGTGTAAGCTGTGTTGACAATTAGCAATTCGTAGCTACCGTCTTCTCCATGAAAAGCAGCAGGCTGAAATTCAAAAGGCAGCTGTGGAAAAAGTCTCTGAGGAAGCCAGGCTTGGATGTCATATGCTTGGGTTCCAGCCTTGTCTAATGACCTATCCAGTGTCCTGTGAGGCAATGTTTAAATAGTTTTCATTTCCAACTTTTCATCTGTTAAGGTCGGTATTAATTATGCCTTCTATCCAGAGATGCTGTGAAAGCTGTTAAATTAAATCCAGATTAATGTTTCCACTGTCTAACTAGCCTGTAACTTGAACACAACCTGATAGATGGAGGTTTCAAGCACCTTGAGTCAGGTGAGGGAGAGGTACCATCGTTCCTGAAAATGTTGAAAGCTCTAGTCGCCCAGTCATGTCCTACTCTTTGCAATCCCATGGACTGTAGCCCGCCAGGCTCCCCTGCCCATGGGGATTCTCAAGGCCAGAATACTGGAGTGGGTGGCCATTCCCTTCTCTAGAGGATCTTCCCAACCCAGGGATCAAACCTGGGTCTCCTGTGCTGCAGGCAGATTACTGTCTGAGCCACAAGGGAAACCCATCATTAACAATTGTTACACATTTCCTAAAACATGCGTACTTGACACATGGAGGGAGGAGGGGGGTGGAGGGGAAGACAGGAAAGCAGGATTGTTCTGGAAAAGAGAGAACTTAACAATCATTACCTGGGGCTTCCCTGGTGGCTCTGACAGGAAAGAATCTGCCTGCAACGTGGGAGACCCCGGTTCAATCCTTGGGTTGGGAAGATCTCCTGGAGAAGCGAACGGCTACCCTCTCCAGTATTCTTGCCTGGGAAATCCCATGGACAGAGAAGCCTGGTGGTCTATAGCTTATGGGGTCACAAAGAGTCAGACATGACTGAGAGACTAATACACACACACCATCGCTGCCTAGGTAACTTACCTCTCCAGGATGCTTTCAAAATGTTTAGCTAAAAGGAAATGTTTTCAAAGAAAAATGTAGGAAGAAGCTTCACATGCAAAACTAACAAACGTGGCATTATTTGGATTGACAAGGGGGCTTTCCAGGTGGCGCTAGCGGTAAAGAATCCACCTAATGCAGGAGATGCAAGAGACTTGGGCTCAGTCCCTGGCTCGGGAAGATCCTCTGGAGAAGGGCATCCACTCCCGTATTCTTGCCTGGACAATTACACAGGCAGAGGAGATAGGCGGGCTACAGTCCATGGGCTATGAAAAGTCTGACGTGGCTGAGTGCGCACACAAGCACACGCACACGCGCACGCGCACACACACACACACACACACACACACACACACACATACGGCACAGATGGCTACAGCCAGCCAGATTCCCAAAGCTGCTCCAGACCCTCCAGAAAACCTCCGTGTGGCTCAGGGGACGGCAGCTCCAAAACCTCTGCTTCAACCTGTCCTCATGGATGTTAGAGCTGGTGGTCCCAAAGGCTCCAGGATGTGTTCTTTAAAATGGAGACCTTTTCATATGAAAAAAAAACAGAGGCCCAGAATTATTGTCTCATCAGGCAAGTGTCAGGCTGGTAGCAGAGCATGAATTATGGAGCAGCAGGGAACTCCAAGGAGCCCATAAATCGGCTCCTTGTTTCCCATCACCCCGGTCACCTGACTTTCAGCCCCGAGCGATTTATTTTAAACCACTCGGCCTCTCACACCTTCTCACACTATTTCATGTTCTCCTCTCTGAGCTGTCCTGACTTTCCCCTTTAGACATTAACCCTTTCTGACCTTCCCTCTATTTTTCTTTCAGAATCGACTTCATGTAATCTACTCCTGACCCAGGAATCGAACCCACATCTCTTGCTTTTCCTACGCTGGCAGGCAGATTCTTTACCAATAGCGCCTCCTGGGAAGCCACTTCATACAGTCCTCTATACCTAAAAAAAATCTCTCTTACTCCTAGATGTGCTTTTGTGCCAGTCTGCCATCCTTACAGGGTGTTGTGGTGGTGGTGTGCTCAGCTGTGACCAAGTCTTTCTGACCCATGGACGGTAGCCCGCTAGGCTCATCTGTCCTTGGAATTTTCCAAGCAAGAATACTGGAACGGGTTGCTATTTCCTTCTCTAGGGGATCTTCATGACCCAGGGATTGAACCCACATCTCCTGCACTGGCAAGTGGATTATTTACCACTGAACCACCAGTGAAACCTAGGAGAAAACAAATGTTGGCTTATTCCAAATGCAATTCCATCTGTTAAGCGAGAAATAGCCTATGAAATCTAACCCCAAACGCCTGGGCTGCACACGCAAGTGTCTTTTTAATGTGTACAGATTTTAAGGATAGAGTTTTTAGTGGTTTCTGTGATGCGTCCTGACCCGTCACCAAGGGTCCTATAGTTTCTACCCCCTGGAGCCCTGGAACCACTTAGGCCCCTGCTCATCTCATCTTCCAGTCCTGCCCTGAGTGCCGCTCAGTGCCACCATCGTGACATGGCCTCTCCCTGTCAGCAGGTAGGTACTGTGCTGTGGAAAGGGATGTGAAAGGCAGAAGAGCCCCCAGCTGAGAAGGTCTGCCTCATGCAGTCAGGAGAATGGCAAAGGCATTGGACCAAAGGCATTGAACCAACCAAGTGCATGGAGCACAGGCTCAGAGCTTGCCCTAGTGAGGGAGTCGGTCATCATAATTTGCACTTGGTAGAGACTTGGAGTCAGGCAGAGGAGTGGGAAAGTTTCTCAGGGGAGAAAGGAAACACTCAGTTATGTCCTGATGGAGGCTGTGGGCTGGAGAAGCTGGAGGAGAGCTAAGGAGGAGTGGGACCTTCTATACCATTGGGCAGGGTGCTGATGTGACCTTCTCTTGTTGGTCCTAAGTTGGAAATGGGAACAAAAATTAGAAAAGCTATCAGTTATTAATCTGGAGCCAATTGTTACAAGACTCATAGCTTAGCTTCCTAGAAGTGTCACCAAGTCCAGCCTCATACTGCTTGCTGCAGGACAGGCTGATAAATGAAGAGATGAGGCTGGTAGGGACAAGGAATAATGACTTTATTTGGAAAGCCAGCAGACCAAGAAGATGGTGGACTCATGTCCCAAAGAACCATTCTGCCTGAGTTAGAATTCAGGCGCCTTTTATACTTAAACGGGAGTTAGTAAAGTCAAACACTTCCTGGTTCCCATCAACCTCCAAAGGGGATGTGCTAATTTCCTCCTTTCTACTGTTATTCACAGGTGGGCCTGGTCAGGACATTTCCCGCGAGCTAAACAAAGGTATTTGAGCTTAATGTTCATTACCTGGAAGGCAAGGTTCCCAGAGTTAGGCTATTATGTACAATTTAAGCTTATAGGCAACATCCCTTTAGAGATTAACTTGTAATAGATACAAAGGTTCATCCGTATTACAGAAGGTCACTAGACTTAGTACTCTGACTT
Organism: Oreotragus oreotragus; assembly: GCA_006410675.1. NCBI lineage: Eukaryota > Metazoa > Chordata > Mammalia > Artiodactyla > Bovidae > Oreotragus > Oreotragus oreotragus. The sequence goes on along the minus strand of SJYX01007828.1, from coordinate 62,097 downwards.
CCTACAAGTCAGACTTACAGACAGTGGACTGTCTTCTTCAGCTGGTTACGCAGCAAAAGGGTTGGTGTCCTGGGTGGGTGGCTACAGGTTGTGGGTCAGAGTTCTATTTTTATGTATATGGTCTGACCTTCATCCACATGTCCATTCAGTCTCCCAGGCAAGTAAAGCAAGCAGCCACTGTCCACCCTGTCCACATCACCCTCCAGTAGACAGGGAAGTGTAGGAGGCTGAACAGTGGCCCCCAGACAGGTATATCCATGCCCTACTTCCCATAACTCTGAACGTGACCACACTCGTCAAAGGGATCTTTACAGATGTGATTAAATCAAGAGTCTGAAAATGAGATCACCCAGGATAACCTGGGTGGGCTGTTCATTTAACCGAGCGTCCTTAAGGAGACGACAGAGAGGCGGAGAAGCCACGTGAAGACAAAGACAGATTGGAGGGGTTTGGCCACAACCCGAGGAATGCCTGGAGCCACCAGAAGCTGAAAGAAGCAGGAAGGACTTTCTGTAGAGCCTTCAGTGGGAGCTTGACCCTGCTGACACCTTGATGTCAGGCTTCTGGCCTCCAAAACTGTTAGAGAATAAATTTCTGTTGTTTCAAGATTCCAAGTTTGTAAAGTAATTTGTTATGTCAGCCCTGGCACAGGGATTCCTATAAGCATGGCCATTAGATCCCTTCTCCAGTCCTGCTTTGCCTGAAGGGGAGAGACATAGGAAAAAGATGTTTCCTACACTTGGTTCAAATATGCAAAATATTTCCAAAAAACATGAAAATCTCAAAATTTGGATGTTTCAAAATACCTTTGTATTTCACATCACGAAGAGGAATGTGTAGATTTGTGTTGATTTCCCAGATCGTTAGCCTTTCATAGATATTTTTACCGTGTGGTCAACAATCTCTGAGGGTGTGTCTGTGGCTATTTGCCCAAATATGCACAGCAGCCAGTGTCATATCAACATATATGTTAACGATTTAATAGTAAATAGAGTAGAAGAGCTTGTTCACAGCACCAGGTTATAGACTTGACAGGCCATCCACAGACCTGTTATCTGAGGAATTGTAATCAATTTCTAGCATATATTTAGGATTTTGCAATTTACCCTAAGGGAAGCTTAGGTAAAGAATCTGCCAGCTAATGCAGGAGACCTGAGTTCGATCCATGGGTTAGGAAGATCTCCTGGAAAAGGAAACGGAAACCCACTCCAGTATTCCCACCTGGGAAACCCCATGGACAGAGGGGCCTAGCGGGCTACAGTCCATGGAGTCACAGAGAGTCAGACACGACATAGGGACTAAAACAGCAGCAGCAAAGCCACTCACCCCACTTCACAGTCCCCTGCCCCTGGTTTTGTGTCCCTTCATCCTCGTCTTCTGCCTTCTTTCACTCCTGCATACGATCACTTCTGAGTTAACCTTAGTATTTTAGAAATAAATGACTGTGTCTGCAATGAATTTCTTTCCAAATTAAAGCCTCCGCTTATTCAAATTCTGGATTGATACCCACTTTTCCCAGTGCCGTATCCTTGTCTTGTGAGTCCTTTGTCCCTGATTAACTGCAGTGGTGTCTTTATTTTCTACTAATGGAGATCAGTGGTGTGTTTAATGTGTACAACAAACGCGCCTGTGATTTCACAGTGAGGGCGTTCTGCTATTCTTTCCAAATTAAAGCCTCCGCTTATTCAAATTCTGGATTGATACCCACTTTTCCCAGTGCCGTATCCTTGTCTTGTGAGTCCTTTGTCCCTGATTAACTGCAGTGGTGTCTTTATTTTCTACTAATGGAGATCAGTGGTGTGTTTAATGTGTATAACAAACGCACCTGTGATTTCACAGTGAGGGCGTTCTGCTACGCTCACCACATGCCCACAGAAGATGCTTAGCACTGCAGGTGTGCCGAGTCACATCCACACAGAGGCAAACATTTGGGAGAATAAGGTGGTACATGTCAGTTCAGAGCATTCTTGGCTTCAACTTCTTCCACCCTAGCTTTGTTGCAAGAGGTTGATCACTGCCACTTAGGAGGCCTGCTGGCAAGAACATGCCCACTAATTATATAAATCAGGCTCCTCCCTGCACTATGTTCAGTTCAGTTCAGTTCAGTCACTCAGTCCTGTCTGACTCTTTGCAACCCCATGAATCACAGCATGCCAGGCCTCCGTGTCCATCACCAACTCTTGGAGTTCACTCAGACTCACGTCCATCGAGTTGGTGATGCCATCCAGCCATCTCATCCTCTGTCATCCTTTTCCTCCTGCCCCCAATCCCTCCCAGCATCAGGGTCTTTTCCAATGAGTCAATTTTTCTCATGAGGTGGCCAAAGTATTGGAGTTTCAGCTTCAGCATCAGTCCTTCCAATGAACACCCAGGACTGATCTCCTTTAGGATAGACTGGTTGGATCTCCTTGCAGGCCAAGGGACTCTCAAGAGTCTTCTCCAACAACACAGTTCAAAAGCATCAATTCTTCAGCGCTCAGCTTTCTTCACAGTCCAACTCTCACATGTAGCATTCCCCTTTTCTCCTCTTTGTAGGTAACAGAAGGAAGGAGAAAGGATGCTCTCTTTCAGCAGACCTGGCTTTCTAAATGAAAATGACAGACTGATACAGTCACCTGGTTGACAACAGATTTACATGTAACATCTCACATCTCAGAATCAAGTGTCCAGCATATGTCACAAATGTTTAAAATATGCATTTCCCAGAACTGCACTTCAAGAAATTGATCCTAAAGAAATACCTGAAAAGTGCAGAAGGACATATGTCAAGGATATTAATCAAAGTGGCGTTTACAATGGCAAGTAGAAAAATATATGAATGTAACCTAAATATCCAGACATAGGCGATCAATAAGTATAGTATAGCTTTATCGTGGAAAACCCCTTGGGGTCATAACAAATGAGGGCAAATCAATGTCTCTACGGACATAGAAATATTTATTACATATTTTCAAGGTAAGCTTTAGTTTTCTATCCCTGCTGGAACAATTCACCACAAGCTTTGTGGTTTAAAACAACAGGTTTATTATATGGTAGCCTTGAGGGTCAGAAGTAAGCAGGGTCTCACAAGACTAAAGTCCAGATGTCAACAAGGCTGTGTTTTTCCAGTACATGGGAGAGGGAATCCTCTTTCTCTTTTGCCCTGCCCAGCTTCCAGAAGCTGGCTGCATTCTTTGGCTCGTGGTCTCTTGCTCCATCTCTGACTTTGACCCCAGCTTCTGTCATCATGTCATCTTCTCTGACTCTGATCCTGCTATTCCCTTCTGACAAGGAGACCTTGGTGATTCCATCAGGCTCACCTGGAAAAGAAATGCAGAAAAGCAAAATGGCTCTCTGGAGAAGCCTTACAAATAGCAGTGAAAAGAAGAGAGGTGAAAAGCAAAGGAGAAAAGAAAAGATATAAGCATCTGAACGCAGAGTTCCAAAGAATAGCAAGAAGAGATAAGAAAGCCTTCTTCAGCGATCAATGCAAAGAAATAGAGGAAAACAAGAGAATGGGAAAGACTAGAGATCTCTTCAAGAAAATTAGAGATACCAAGGGAACATTTCATGCAAAGATGGGCTCAATAAAGGATAGAAATGGTATGGACCTAACAGAAGCAGAAGATATTAAGAAGAGGTGGCAAGAATACACGGAAGAACTGTACAGAAAAGATCTTCACCACCCAGATAATCATGAGGATGTTTGCCTTTCTTTGGNAGACTCCTGTGCTCCATGTTTCTGGGGGAGCAGACACTTCTATAGGTGTAGACGCTGCCAGCAATAGCTACCCTTTACACATGCACACACGCACGTGGATATGCACATGCACACACATCTGTGAACACACAGTGCAGATAAAACAGTGATTTTTAATGATAAGCCACTTCTTAGGAGAGATCTTGGTTTCATGAGATGCCACCATAAAATTACAAAACCACAGAAGACTAGAAACACAGGATAGATAACGTTCCCTCACATTGCCAAGTTAACTGCTCATTTCAATCAATTGAAATAGCAGACAGACAGAATATAGGAAATAAAAGCCAACCAAAACCCACAGATCAAATTTTAGCAAATGGTTCCAAGTCTTCCCACGTGGTCTTTCACAAAAAGGACTGACAAGTGTTGCATGTGCAAGGAAGAGGACTTCAGTTGCCTGAGAAGACCAATTAGAGCCCCGTCTTCCTGCACAGTGGAGCTGCGCAAAGTGGCTTGGTCTTTGGCCCTTCCAGGTGCCCAGAAGTCTCCCAGGGACAGGCTCCAATTGTCCTTGAGAGGTGGATACACAAGTGTTCACAGCAAGAGCATCCCTTCCTTTTACCTCTTCAGGTCAGTGCAGTCATTCCACTTGGAAAATTCCACCTTGAACAGTGAAATCATATCCAAAAAAAATATTGTATGAAGAGCAGGTAGTGAGAACAAAAGCAGATTGTGAAATAATCTGGTGGGTAGTTACATCAAGTCCTAGGAATACAGACTAACCTTTCAGAGACACCAAAGCATCTGTCTGCTACACAGGGCACCCTGTCCCACCAACAGTGAAGTTCCTGCCCCAGAAGTGTCCTGCTCCCCAGTTCTCATCCACTGGCTCATGTTGATAATCTGCCCTTTGTTAACAGAGCCTTGCTCAGACTAGATGTTTCAGGACTGACTCAGCAACACTTGTGGCGCTAACAGTACAGAACCCACCTGCCAATACAGGAGACACAAGAGGTGCAGTTTCTGCCCCTGCGTGGGGAAGATCCCCTGGAGGAGGAAATGGCAACCCACTCCAGTATTCTCGCCTGGAGAATCCCATGGACAGAGGAGCTTGGCGGGCTACAGTCCATGGGATCATTAAGAGTCGGACGTGACTGAAGCGAGTTAGCATGAATGCGTGTGGCAACATTTTGGGCATGCCTTTGCAGCATAATTTCCTGAGACCACACACTGACATCGTGATGGGGTTCTAAGTCTTCAGTTCAGTTCAGTTCAGTCGCTCAGTCATGTCTGACTCTTTGTGACCCCATGAATTGCAGCACACAAGGCCTCCCTGTCCATCACCAACTCCTGGAGTTCAGTCAAACTCATGTCCATCGAGTCGGTGATGCCATCCAGCCATCTCATCCTCTGTCGTCCCCTT
>SJYX01007828.1:37735-53035 GCA_006410675.1 Oreotragus oreotragus | reverse complement strand
CCCTTAAATCTATTTCTCACTTCCACTGTATAATCATAAGGGATTTGATTTAGGTCATACCTGAATGGTCTAGCGGTTTTCCCTACTTTCTTCAATTTAAGTCTGAATTTGGAAATAAGGAGTTCATGATCTGAGCCACAGTCAGCTCCTGGTCTTGTTTTTGTTGACTGTATAGAGCTTCTCCATCTTTGGCTGCAAAGAATATAATCAATCTGATTTCGGTGTTGACCATCTGGTGATGTCCATGTGTAGAGTCTTCTCTTGTGTTGTTTGAAGAGGGTGTTTGCTATGACCAGTGCATTTTCTTGGCAAAACTCTATTAGTCTTTGCCCTGCTTCATTCTGCATTCCAAGGCCAAATTTGCCTGTTACTCCAGGTGTTTCTTGACTTACTTTTTCATTCCAGTCCCCTATAATGAAAAGGACATCTTTTTGGGGTGTTAGTTCTAAAAGGTCTTAAAGGTCTTCATAAAACCGTTCAACTTCAGCTTCTTCAGCGTTACTGGTTGGGGCATAGACTTGGGTAACTGTGATATTGAATGGTTTGCCTTGGAGATGAACAGAGATAATTCTGTCATTTTTGAGATTGCATCCAAGTACTGCATTTCGGACTCTTTTGTTGACCATGACAGCTACTCCCTTACTCCTTGGAAGAAAAGTTATAACCAACCTGGATAGTATATTCAAAAGCAAAGACATTACTTTGCCGACTAAGGTCCATCTAGTCAAAGCTATCATCATGTATGGATGTGAGAGTTGGATTGTGAAGAAGGCTGAGTGCCGAAGAATTGATGCTTTTTAACTGTGGTGTTGGAGAAGACTCTTGAGAGTCCCTTGGACTGCAAGGAGATCCAACCAGGCCATTCTGAAGAAGATCAACCCTGGGATTTCTTTGGAAGGAATGATGCTAAAGCTGAAACTCCAGTACTTTGGCCACCTCATGCGAAGAGTTGATTCATTGGAAAAGACTCTGATGCTGGGAGGGATTGGGGGCAGGAGGAGAAGGGGATCACTGAGGATGAGATGGCTGGATGGCATCACGGACTCGATGGACGTGAGTCTGAGTGAACTCCAGGAGATGGTGGTGGATGGGGAGGCCTGGCGTGCTGTGATTTATGGGGTTGCAAAGAGTCGGACACGACTGAGCAACTGAACTGAACTGAACTGAAAGGTAACTTTAGTTCAGTAAATGCTACTTTAAATGGAGGAACAGGAATATTTGTTTTGCCCAGATCACATAATTTGCTTGAAGTAATTGATGAGTAACCAATGCATATAGACATAAGAAGCCTTGTATGCATATTCATTCATACTATTAAATATTTATGAACAATTGTCTCCCTCTTTATTCTCACCCTCTGTGATCCTCCCCTACAAAATCATTCCACCTCAAAAGAAATGTTTTATGACTCTTGATTGCCAAATCCTTGTATGATTTTCTACTATGTTCCTTCTACATCTGATCCCTGCCTTCTTGTTGAAACCCTCCACTATCTTCCATTTTATCACATCCTTATTAACGGATTCTCTTTCTAAATCTCTGTCCTTTTTCGATCTCTACCATGAACATGCATTTGAGTAAACTCCAGGAGACAGTGGAGATCAGGGAAGCCTGGCATGCTGCAGCTGATGGCATTGCAAAGAGATGCACAAGACTTAGCAACTGAATAACAACAGCAAAGGATGATTATTTCTCTAGTTGCCTCTTAACACTCCTATAGCTTGAATTTCTGTCAATCCACTTCTAACACATTACTTATCTTTCATATGCCGTTGTTTTTCAGTTGCTCAGTCATGTCCAACTCTTTATGACCCAATGGACTACAGCACACCAGGCTTTCCTGTCCTTCACCATCTCCCAGAGCTTGCTCAAGCTCATGTCCATTGAGTCAGTGATGCCATCCAACCATCTCATCCTCTGTCATCCCCTTCTCCTCCTGCTTTCAATATTTCCCAGCATCTGGGTCTTCTCTAATGAGTCAGCTCTTCCCATCAAGTGGTTAAAGGACAAGAGCTTCAGCTTCAGCATCAGTCCTTAAAATGAATATTCAGGATTGGTTTCCATTAGGATTGACTGGTTGGATCTCCTTGCGGTCCAAGGGACACTTGAGAGTCTTCTCCAGCACCCACAGCTCAAAAGCATCAATTCTTTATGGTCCAGCTCTCACATTCATACATGATTACTGGAAAAACAAGAGCTTTAACTAGATGGACATTTGTTGGCAAAGTAACATCTCTGCTTTTTAATAGGCTGTCTAGGTTGGTCATAGCTTTTCTTCCAAGGAGCAAGCGTCTTTTAATTTCATGGCTGCAGTCACCATCTACTGTGATTTTGGAGCCCCAAAAAATTAAGTCTGTCACTGGTTCCATTGTTTCCCCATCTATTTGCCATGAAGTGATGGGACTGGATGCCATGATCTTAGTTTTTTGAATGTTCAGTTTTAGGCCAGCTTATTCACTCTCCTCTTTCACCTTCATCAAGAGGCTCTTCACTTTCTGCCATTAGGGTGATATCATCAACATACCTGAGGTTATTGATATTTCTGGCATATTGAGTGCAGCACTTTCACAAGATCATCTTTCAGGATTTGAAATAGCTCAGTTGGAATTCCATCGCCTCTACTAGCTTCATTGTAGTGAAGCTTTATATCTTGATGATTTCCAAATCGGTGTTCTACGCAAACCGGTGCTCTACGCAATGCTTTCAGCCTGGCACAACCCATCCAGTTTTTGATAAACAAACTCAATATTAGTTCCACTCATATTGCATCAGAGAGAATCACGTCTCTGGTCCCTCTGTGTCCCCTTCTCAGTCACATCTCTTCCCTCCGCCCACTCCAACCCCGGAAGAAGAAGCACCTATTTTGCCACCCCTGGTGGCTCAGACAGTAAAGCACTTGCTTGCAATGCGGGAGGCTTGGGTTTGATCCCTGGGTCAGGAAGAGCCCCTGGAGAAGGAAATGGCAACCCACTCCAGCACTCTTGCCTGGAAAATTCCATGGATGGAGAAGTCTGGTGGGCTGCAGTCCACTGGGTCACAAAGAGTCAGACACGACTGAGCGACTTCACTTTCTTTCACTTTCCTCTGCCGTACCAGCTTATAAGTACCTGAGAATTTGCACTGCTTGTAGGATACGCCCAAGGTGGCATTGTAAGACCCTTTCTAAAGTAGCCCCAGTTTGGCTTTCCAGATTTACCCTCATTCTCTCTCTACCTCCCAATCTAGTTGTAGCAGACAATCTGTTCCTTCTCAGATACTTCCAGGCGTTTGCTCATACTCTCCATGTTTAGAAGAGCTTTCTCTGTTAATGGATCTTCGGAAGACTTAGTCATCTTCCTAATTTAAAAAAATCCACACTTCTCTTCAGCTTTCACTGAACCTTAGCCAAACAGATTTCCATCATATGCTGTTTTCATCTCATTTACAATTTCCACATTACAGTGTTTACATTATGCCATGGTCATCTGCTTGTGAACTTGCTTCCCCATCATCCCATACTCCATCAGGAACACCATGGCTCTCTTTTCTCTGAAAGGAGAAATAATCAAGGTATCACGAAGGGGTCAGCCACCTGCAGGGGGAAGTTTGAAGTCACGTCAATTTGAGATTAAAGAAAATGTGATTTCAGCTGGCACCTGCAGGTAGATAAGTGATGGGCATCTGCTTACCATTTCAAAGCAGTTCTTTTCTATGAAGCTGCTTCATTGTACTTTTCCACTCATTAATTTGAGCTCCAACAACCAAGTTGTAGAACATAATCATCATTTCTTAGATCCCACTTTTCCTGGTTGTGAAATATATCCTCATTCTCAAGAGAAGAGTCTGGGGCACGTGGTCCGTATTGAACAAGTGCCAACTGTGTAGACCGTAACACTTCTGCTGACTTTCCCCAATCTTGTGCATTTACGAATTAAAAGACTGTGTGTGTGTGTGTGTGTGTGTGTGTGTGTGTGTATTAAAAGTTTATTTTGAAAGGTATTGTAGGAAAAATGTACTTGCAAACTTTTTTGGCACATTCATAAATGAAAAGTCACATCTTTAAGAATTTTTGTCTTAAATTTATTTGACAAAAATTAATGAACAAGTGAAAGAACAGGATAAACACTCAGAATTATTACCCTGAACACCTTGTACTTATCAATTTTTGAGGGAAGACCAGCTCACTCATAACAACTCATTAAAGTTGAGAACTGGGCTTTCAGCCCACAATTATTTCTGGAGGACCAGTCCTAGATGTCACTGACTAATTGGGCTAATTGGAAGAGAAAAATTGCACAAGATGTTCCTTCAACATATACATTCATTTTCTTTTATTTTCAGCTAAGATTTTTGTATCTAATTGTATTGATTTGTGGCTCCAAACAAATGAAAAAATGCTAAGGGAAAGCATTTACGAAGGGCAATTCTAAAAGAAAATAAAGATAAAGAAGAAGGTCAAAAGTGCTATAAAATCTAAAATATTATTCTTTTGACAACCCGCTTTAAGATACTACAGTCACTTAAAACTAACTAAAAATATCATCTCAAACACTCTCAGGAACTGGGAATCACGCGTCCCAAATAATTGTCAAGATGACATAGAGCTTTTGCTCGGCTCTAAGGCAGTTCCTAGCTGACAAATGGGTTGTGCTCAAAAAGTTCTTTTGAAGTTAATTGTTCAGACCTCAGGCCACTTACCAAAAAAAAAAAAAAATTAACCCTAAATGGCCCTTGTTTTAGTTCCCTTGGGCTCCCACAAAAAGTACCACAAACTGGGTGGTTTAAAACCAGAAATGTATTGTCTGGCAGTTTGGAAGGCTGGAAGTCCAAGATGGAGGAGTCAGCAGGGTCAGCAGAGTTGGTTCTCTGGAAATCTGTGAAGGAGCATCTCTCCTACCTTCTAGGAGCTTGCTGGCTGCCTTTAGCATTTCATCTCTGCCTCTGTCTTTACATCATATTTTCTCTCGGTGTATGTCTGTGTCCAAATTTCCCTTTTTATAGGACAACAGTCATACTGAATGAGGGCTCCACCCTGTTCCAGCACGACCTCGTCTTAACCAATTACACCTGCAATGATCTTATCTCCAAATAAGGTCTCTGTCTAAGGCGATGACTGGAGGGGCCCAGTGCAGCCCACAACCCTCCCAAAGTGCCCTTGAGCAGCAGAGAGCACTGCTCCTCTGGGCTCACAGCATTTCCGCACCCAGAACAGGGGGGTGGGGGTGGGCAGGGCTGAACCCTCTGCACCAGGAAGCCGTGAGTCCACAGAGGGCACGCAACACTGTCCTGGAGAGCAGCACGAGGCCCCACTGAAGACGCCTGGCTCCGCAGCACAGGTCCTACATCTTGAGGAGCACGGGGTACCCTGCTGGAACACAGACTGCAGTGCCCCTTCCTGATCCAGCAGGTGTGGCTCTGAGCCCCAGAAACTGCATTTCTAACAGGTTCCCAGGAGATGCCCACCTTGCTAGTCCCACAGTTTGAATAATGAAGGATGCATTATTGAAAAGATTTGCTTTTTGAGTAAAAGAAAACACTTATAAAGGAGATCAAATTCATCTCCTGTAGCAATACTTCTTCAGGAAGAGGGGCTACAGTGGGTTGAACAGTGGTCTCCACAAAAGTGATCTAACGGCGTGGTTTTGTGAGTCTCAATAAATCAATACCAGTGCAACCATGTAGATCGGAAAAACTATAAATGACATACATGTATTATTAACATTGCATTATGTCTATATTCTTGCATAACATTAATATATTACATATTGCAAATATTTGTAATATATTAACACATATTACCTATATGTATTGCATATATGTACCTATTAATATATAATACGTATTACATATTATATTATAATACTATGCTATCTCATAACATACTTATATATTTGTATCTAAGTCTACCCATCTATATCCCCTGGAGAAGGGAAAGGCTACCCACTCCAGTACTCTGGCCTGGAGAATTCCATGAAATAGTCCATGGGGTCGCAAAGAGTCAGACACGTCTGAGTGAATTTCACCTATTTATATCCATCTGTCTCACTCCAAGATACAGACTTAACTATTCTCAGCACATCCCTTGTCCACCTTCGTAAAGTCTTGTGTGGGATACCCTGCCCGACTACTGCAGGTGGAGTTCCCCAGTGTGCCTGGCAGAAGCCACGTCATGAGACTTTTTTCAACCTGAGTGTGTCATGTGATTCACAGCCCTGTACCCCAAAACAGGGGAGATGCCCCCATGGTTTCAGCAGCCATTTCTGAGCTGGCACCTCCTCTGTTCCCTTCAGCAAGTGCCCAGAGAACTCTGCTGATCACCAGTCACTGCCTGATTTCCAAATGGCTTTCTGCGACCCTTTGTCACACCAGCCTTTTTCTCTTGCTCAGATGAGCTGGGTGCTCCCTCACTGCCTTGGTAAGATTCATCCACCCCACCCATCCCCTCCAGCAGTGCCCTCCAGCATGCATAACCAGACTTTGGAAGCCCCATTGCTGCTACTGGGTCTAAACTGATTTTCAATGAAATAGAGGAAAATAAGATCAAAGAGCACTGTGTCAAGACAAACAATGTCACGCCTAGGTCAGCGCTCAGGAAGACTTTTAACTATCCAGCTCAGGGCCTGGGGAACTATATTCAATGTCTTGTAATGACCTACAATGGAAAGTGATCTGTCATATATATGTAACTGAAAGTGTGTACACAGACACACACATATATATGAGCTTCCCTGGCAGCTCAGAGGGTAAAGAAACCACCTTCAATGCAGGAAATCAGGTTGGAGCCTTGGGTTGGGAAGGTCCCCTGGAGAAGAGAATGGCTACCCACTCCAGCATTCTCGCCTGGAGAATCCCATGGACAGAGGAGCCTGGCGGGCTACAGTTCATAGGGTCACAAAGAGTTGGACATGACTAAGTGACTACCACTCACACACACACTCACGCACACACCCATATATATATATATATACATTTCAATAGAATATTTTCTCTCCATCTCTGTGACTGAGTCCTAATAGTTCTCTTGCACATCTTTTTTCCAAGTAATTAAAAATGATGACATGGTATGTAAATGGCCTAAAGTCTCAGTGATAGAGAGGGTGTTTGTGTCTCTTGTCTAGTAAATGCTATCAGAGTTTTCTGGCAGTGAGAAAACTCAATTTACTAAAGCTAGCAGAAAGCACTTATATGATAAACCTACTGCACCATTTTCCCAGGGAAACGTGTGTAATCTCGTGTATCAGCAATGCAGAGTTTCTATTAAAAATATATCAACATCCTCATAAAGACCATCTTCCCCTTACAATTTTTTCTGGGTGATAATATCCAAGACAAAGATGTGTTGCCAATCAGTGTTTGCTTCTCCATGCAATTCAGCTGAAGATAATCTGCTTCTTAATAACAGAAACGGCTCAAACACAAAATAACATTCAATTACCAGGTGTGATGACACCACAAACCCCACGATGCTTCCTCTTTTCTGGTGTCATACCCACATATCAGCCATTGGCCCTATGGGCTTGCTGTTCTATTTTCATTTCAGTTCCCAGATGGGCTTAATTGGCTCCAAACATGAGTAATATAAATATTGAACCTCAGCTAAATCATGAAAACTGTCTCCTGGGTATGGATATGTAAAAAGTCACTTAGATGCTGATGAGGGGCACTCTCTTGATCGTGTTTCTCATCAGAGAAAATATTAAAAGTCAGAAAACTGTGAGGCTGGTGGCTTGAGTCAGTAAAGACAGTGTCTCCTGCTTTTTCTGGAAGGTGGCTGGGGTGAGCTGTTGTAATTAAAATTTTTTATTTAGTTTTTTCATGCAATTGAAATTTTATCCTTCTACTTTCTTTCCCTACATTTCTTCCAGTCCCAGAGCCCCTCATGGGGAACTCCATCTGATGGATGAATTTAGAGCTGACTTCTTCCCCTGCTCAAGGGAAAGGAACATGACTCAAGCAGGCTTCCCCAGAGAAACCCAAGCTCTTGATCAGAGCATTGCCTTCAGGGGCCAACACTCACTGGAGCCAGGCAGGCAGCCCCTCTCCCTGCAGCAACACTGAAGGAATCATCAGAAAAGAGATCCTTTCTGTGGATTGCTAGCTTCATCACTGGGAAGATGCAGGCCCAGGTGTGTTGGCAGCCACTCTGCCATCATGTGGAGAACTTGCTTGAAAATGAAGCAACTCAGGGGGCAGCAGGTCCAGAAGGTGGGGAAGCAGCTTCCTGATGTCCCTGCCTGTGGCCTCAAGTCCAGGCACCCCTGTGTGCTATGTGTGCTAAGTCACTTCAGTCGTGTCCAACTCTTTGAGACCCCATGCACTGTAGCCCACCAAGCTCCTCTGTCCATGGGATTCTCCTAACAAGAATGCTGGAGTGGGTTGCCATGCCTTCCTCCAGGGGAATCTTCCCAACTCAGGGGTTGAACCCATGTCTCTTACATCTCCTTGGTAGGTGAGTTCTTTACCACTAGCGCCACCTGGGGGATCTGTAAGGCAACCCTGGTCTTCCCTGATACAGGAAACATATGTTATATTCAGTGAAAAATATCCCACTGCAGACACTGAGGGAGAAAAAGCACTACCTACATCTTGGCTAAAAGAAAACCTGTTTGTCTTCTATTCACAACACTTCTGACCAAACGCATGCATTTTTCACATCAAGCAATTCTGATACTAAGGATTCAGAGTTAGCACAGACCCCTCAGGTCAAGGGCTTGGGCCCACGAGCCTGCCCCTGACTGCAGACGCCAATCCCAAGGCTGGGCCTCTGGGTCTTTTGACCAGCTAGTTGCTGTGTTAGTCGCTCAGTCGTCTCCGACTCTTTGCAAGCCCATGAACTGGAGCCCACCCAGCTCCTCTGTCCATGGACTTCTCCAGGAAAGAATACTGGAGCAGGTTGCCATGCCCTTCTTCAGGGAATCTTCCCGACCCAGGGAAGGGACCCAGGTTTCTGGCACTGCAGGCAGCTTCTTTACCCTTTGAGCTACATGGGAAACTAATTATCTATCTATTAAGGGTTCCCATGACCCACTTCTCAGGTTCAATAACTTGCTAGAACAGCTCACAGAACTCAGGAAAACCCTGTAGTCACTATTATTGGCTTTATTATAAAGGCTACAACTCAGCAACAGCCAAATGGAAGAGATGCGTAAAGCAGGATACTGGGGAAGGTGGAAAAGATACTTCTTACTCTCTTGGGTGAGCAGTCCTCCCAGCAACCACATGTGCCCACCAACCCAGAGGCCTTCTTTACCCTGTTGTTTAGGGGTTTATAGAGGTTCCATTACGTTGGCCTGGTTGATTAAATCATTTGCCCTTGGCAAATATCTCAGTCTTCAACCCCTCTCTATTCCCAATCATAGGTCAGTTCCCCTGATAACCAACCCTCATCTTCCTCCAAGAGTCCCCTTATTAGCACAAAGAAGTACAGTTAAAAGGCTTTATTATGAATAACCAAAGATGCTCCTCTCCTCTTTGTTGGGAAATTCCAAGGGCTTAGGAGCTCTGAGCCAAAAACCAGAGATAAAGACCAAATAAATATTTCTTAGTTCATCACAATATCACATAAGCAAATCTTGTTTTATTTTTAAAGATGAAGTCTTTCAGAACTAGAGTTGTCAGCTAACTTTAATGTATGTCATACGGAAAACAAAGGATTGTTTTTTTTCCCCCATTTTTTGTGTTTTATTTTTGTCTTGTTTTATTGGTATCCTAGGAATGTTAAGATACAACAGGACAGGGGACATAAAGGGACATAATTGTCTTAGATGGCCTTTCTTTAATCAAGCATTAAGAAAGCCAGAGTTCCCAAGGGATGGTATTGGTTAATAGAACTGTGGCTTCCTGTCTGGATATGTCCATCCTTGGCCACACAATGACCTTCTCAGCTGTTATCCCCAAGGGTCTGAAATCCATGGAGAATCTAGGTATTGGCCTGTTGTCGGAATCTGACCTACTCAGATTAGAAAAGTTGGCCCCCATGGCCAACACATGAACCATGGCTCATGGGTTATCTGGAGGCTGGTTTCTCAAGACACTGCTATTAATAAGATAATTGCTACTTTTTCCTCCCTGACATGAATAATTTATTTACAGCAACTCTCCCTGAACTATCATAAGTACAACTTTTTCCCTTTTAAGGAAGTTGGTTTTAGAGACTCTTTTGGGTTTTGAGGGGAGCAGCAAAAAATAAACCAGGAAATCAAATGTCATCAGGTATGTCCATTCAGCAAAGATGGATTCAGTGTCCCTTTCAAGAAAAACATGACTCTAGGAAGGGTGGGGAGGAGGAAGAGAGATAGAAAAGTAAGCCATCACCCCATCCCCATAATTGCAGTCTATGGGAGGTGAGGAGGGGCTTCCCAGTGGCTCAGTGGTAGAGAATGTGTCTGCAATGCAGGAAACCCAGATATGATCCCTTTGGGTTGATCCCCTGGAGAAGGGAATGGCAACCCACTCCACTAATCTTGCCTGGAGAATCCCATGGACAGAGGAGCCTGGCAGGCTACAGTCCAAGGGGTCGTGAAGATTTGGACATGACATGACTGTAGTGACTGAGCATGCACCCACGCATAGAGGTGAGGAGAGAGCAACGGAGGTAAGACAAACACATCTGAAAAGATCAAAATACGCCATAAGAAAGACAAAAAGACTTCAGAAATACTTACAAGGTAATATTCAATAGGCAGAAGAGAGATTTTTCCTAAAGGCTGATCTCTATTAGAAAGGTAACTGCTTAAGATGCATTTAGATAAGCATTTCCCAAAGTCTGTCCTATTAAACACTACTCCTATGAGATGTACCTTGGAAACAAAGGTTCTATCAGTTCAGTTCAGTTCAGTCGCTCAGTCGTGTCTGACTCTTTGTGACCCCATGAATCCCAGCACACCAGGCCTCCCTGTCCATCACCATCTCCCAGAGTTCACTCAAACACATGTCCTTCGAGTTGGTGATGCCATCCAGCCATCTCATCCTCTGTCGTCCCCTTTTCCTCCTGCCCCCAATCCCTCCCAGCATCAGAGTCTTTTCCAATGAGTCAACTCTTCACATGAAGTGGCCAAAGTACTGGAGTTTCAGCTTTAGCATCAGTTCTTCCAAAGAACACCCANTAATACATGTGTATATATAATAATATATACATTACACACACACACACACACACATATATAATACACCTGTATAGGTATCACCTTTGTTGCTGTTGTTGTTCAGTTTCTAAGTCCTGTCTGACTTTCTGCTGCCATGTGGACTGTGGTGCACCAGGCTTTCCTGTCCTCCACTAGCTCCTTGAGTTTGCTCAAATTCATGTCCACTGAGTTAGTGTTGCTATCTAACCACCTCATCTCTGCTGCCCTCCTCTCCTTTTGCTTTCAATCTTTCCCAACATCAGGGTCTTTTCCAATGAGTCAACATTTTGCATCAGGTGGTCAAAGTATTGGAGTTTCAGCTTCAACATCAGTCCTTCCAATGAATATTCAGGACTGATTTCCTTTAGGATGGACTGGTTGGATCTCCTTGCAGTCTAAGGGATTCTCAGGAGTCTATTACTCAGGATTGCCAAGTGCAGAAGCTGGTTCCCTTGGGATCCTCAGCCAGTAAATGTAAAATTTAGACCCTGGGTTAGGTAGAGGTCTTAAGATCTACTCCTCACCTGTAGGTTATAAGCAGATAGATGGACTCAAAACTGTAAGGGGAGGGTGGAATGAATTGGGAGAGTAGGTTATGAGCAGATGGGGAAATTGATGTAAAGGGCTGATGATGGCCAAAAAGAATCAAGGGCCACCAGCCTCTTTCTTGGGCCAAGGCTTCCTCATCAAACAGAATAAAAGAACACATCTTGGGCTGAAGCTGCAGGGAAGCTCTTCCTTTTCTGCTTCCAGACCTTGGGACTTGTCTGGAACACTGCAGGAACCACAGGCCTACCCTGAACACCCATCACTGCCTGGAGAGGGTACAAAGGTGGGAGAGAAAGCACCTTCTTCTGGGAATCCCTGAACAGCAGGTTTACTGACCAGAAATGAGGAATGGGAGAGCTGGTACCACCCACTGCATTGGAGCCAGAGAACCTTCTAGACTTAGGTAGAGCCTTTGAACCCTGGCCCCACCCAATAGCATAGGCCAGGCAGTGGCTGTCCAGCTCTGATCTGGGGCATGCAGCTGCTCGGCTAGAGCCCATCAGCAGGGAGAAGAAATCCACACTACTCCCTGGAACACCTGCCCTCTGTGGGAGGGGAATAAAGCTCAAGAAATGGTCCCCCTGATAAACACCATGAGTACAAGCAGAGTATAAAAACAGCATAGCCTGTACCTTGCAGAATTCTGTATTAAAAAGGACCATTTTGTGATACTTGTTTTTCTTTCTGACTTACTTTACTCCATATGACAGAGTCTAGGTCCATCCACAACTCTACAAATGATACAGTTTCATTCCTTTAATAGCGGGGTAATATTCCATTGTATATATGTATCACATATTCTTTATCCATTCATTTGTCGATGAACATTCCTCGTGTACAGCAGAAACTAACAAACCATTAGAAAGCAATTGTCCCATGTCCTGGCTATTGTAAATGGTGCTGCAGTGAACATTGGGATACACATGTCTTTTGAATTATGATACATTAACACATATAGGTGGAATCCAGAAAAATGGTACAGATGAACAGACGTGTGGATACAGGAGGGCCAGGGGAGGGTGGGATGAATTGAGAGAGTAGGACTGACGTGTATAAAATACATGTCATGTGTAAAATAGATAGCTGGTGGGAATCTGCTAGGAAGCTCAGTTTAGTCCTCTACTGGTGGTGACCTAGATGGGTGGGATGGGCAGGAGCGGGGGAAGCCGAAGAAGGATGTGTATATACAGCTGATTCACTTCGTATACAGCAGAAACTAACAAACCATTGGAAAGCAATTCTACATCAATTTTTTAAAAAGAGCGTTCTAAGGGCTACAAGCAGACTCCATCATTGGGGCTTTACCTTAATTCACAGAACAGTAGGCCCTGCTCTTAGTGAGGCTTCCAGGGGCACGACAGGTGAACACTCCCCAGACCCTTCCAGTCTGCATCACTGGGCCACCCACCCCCATTCTGAGAGGAGCCGTGGGGAGCCATCATGTGCCATACACATCTCTGCCTAACTGGTGGGAAACACTTCCTTTGATAGCTTTCATCTGGAGGTGACTGAATGGAATGGATTGGGGTTACTTCTCAAGAATTGTGTTTCTCTAGGTTTGGCATTATTTTTCACCTAAGATAAGTATTAAGAAGATAGGATTTTTTTTTTAATAATCTTACTACTTTCACATACCCTGAGAAAATCATAATTGAAAAAGACACATGTACCCCAATGTTCATTGCGGCACTATTTACAATAGTCAGAACAGGAAAGCCACCTAGATGTCCATCAACAGATGAATGGATAAAGAAGCTGTGACCCACATATACACAATGGAATCTTACTCAGCCTTATAAAGGAATGCATTTGAGTCTATTCTAATGAGGTAGATGACCCTAGAGGCTATTACACAGGGTGAAGTCAGAAAGAGAAAAACAAATACTGTGTATTAATGCACATATATGGACTCTAGAAAGATGGTACTGATTAACCTACTAGCAGGCAGCAGTGGAGACGCAGATATAGAGAACAGACTTCTGGACATAGTGAGGGAAAGAGAGGGTGGGATGAATTGAGAGAGTAGTACAGAAACATACACATTACTGTATGTAAAACAGATAGCCAGTGAGAATTTGCTGTATGTTGCAGAGTGCTCAAACCTCCAGGACAGCTTTAAAGGAAGATTTAATGAATGAAAATTAACTAGAACTAAAACTTTATGATGACCTGAAGTGTTTAACAAGAATAATGCAAGAGCACAGCCCAAAAGTCCATGCCAAGAGATACCTAAAGGTGTTGATAAAACAGACAAAAAATTATAAATATTTTAATCAATATTGACTTTGGCATATGAATAAATGTTTGACTAATGCATCTTACCACTTATAATTCAGTTTTGAACTGACATAAGATGTCTTAAGACCATCTGAGAGGAAACTGGTGGGGGGGGTGCCTAAGTCAGAAAATCATCATCTTTATGGCATTTGTGCTGGAATTATTTCTAGAATAATGCAGCTTCACAGCTATAATTCAAGCTAAGTTTTAGTCTATTGGTTTAACTGTAACATATTTGAAATTTAGAAGTTTTTATAGCTCTCAATCATATATAATAATGGGTAAAAACCTTAGAGAAAATACAATTATAATAGAAGAGAATTTTGTCCCTTTACTTTTTTATTCTTAAAAATGGACTTCATTTGGAGATTTGCTAAATACATGGCAGTTTCTCAATTTCCAACTCAATGTCTATAAAAATGGAGTGGATTAATAATCCTTAAATGTTACAGAGGGACCCCTAGACTGTTAAATATGGCATAGGAACATTAAAAGATAATTTAATTCTCTAAGAAAGAAGTTCTTTCTCAGGTAAAATGTTTAGTCGCTAAATCATGTCCATCTTTTTGTGGCCCATGGACTGCAGCACACCAGGCTTCCCTGTCCTTCACTATCTCCTGGAGTTTTGCTCAAACTCAAGTCAGTGAAGCCATCCAGCCATCACATCCTCTGTCGTCCTTTTCTCCTCCTGCCCTTAATTTTTCCCAGCATCAGGGTCTTTTCCAATGAGTCAGCTCTTTGCACAGGTGGTCAGAATATTGGAGTTTCAGCACCATTCCTTCCAATGAATATTCAGGATTGATTTCCTTTGGGATTGACTGGTTTGCTCTCCTGCGAAGCTCTAAACAGGGGCTTCCCTGATGGCTCAGACAGTAAAGAATCAGCCTACAATGATGGAGCCCTGGTTTTGATCCCTGGGTTGGGAAGACCCTCTGGAAAAGAAAGTGGCAACACACTCCAGTTTTCTTGCCTGGAGTGTTCCATGAACAGAGGAGCCTGGCTGGGGGGCTACAGTCCATGGGGCCACAAAGAATCAGATAGAACTGAGCAACCAACACTTTCATTTTCGAAGCTTTAAGTGTACCATGTTCTTTAGGCACATGTGGCATCAGAAAGGACCCAGACAGGGCTAGAGATCTCACCTTTTATCTTAAGGAAACTAGAAAAGGGAAGAAGCACTAAGCCTCCACGCTGCTAGTCCATCACCTACCAGGGACAGCTCTGCACCCGGGGGCTGGGTACCGGGCCCCTGGCCCTGGAGGAGGGCAGCTGGCTGCCTGCTGGCTCGGCCTTCTCTGGCCATCCCCTCTACACCTGCCTCCTTACCTAGAGCCATTCTTCAAGCTCCGACTTTCTCTTGGCGAGGGGCCGG
>SJYX01007828.1:22022-35785 GCA_006410675.1 Oreotragus oreotragus | reverse complement strand
AAAAACCATAGCCTTGACTAGACAGACCTTTGTTGGCAAAGTAATGTCTCCGCTTTTCAATATGCTATCTACGTTGGTCATAACGTTTCTTCCAAGGAGTAAGCGTGTGTGTGCTCAGTTGTGTTCAAATCTTTTCGACACAATGAACTATAGCCTACCAGCCTCCTCTGTCCATGGGACTTCCTAGCCAAGAATACTAGAGTGGATGGATGGGTAAAAAATGGATGATCCCCCTCGAAAAGTGGTCCCATCCCTAAAAAAAATCTCCTCTGGAAAGGGAAGACAGACACTAGGCTCAGACGGGGTTTGAACTTGTGATCTTCGGTTCATGAAACCAATGCCNGACCTTTGTTGGCAAAGTAATGTCTCCGCTTTTCAATATGCTATCTACGTTGGTCATAACGTTTCTTCCAAGGAGTAAGCGTGTGTGTGCTCAGTTGTGTTCAAATCTTTTCGACACAATGAACTATAGCCTACCAGCCTCCTCTGTCCATGGGACTTCCTAGCCAAGAATACTAGAGTGGATGGATGGGTAAAAAATGGATGATCCCCCTCGAAAAGTGGTCCCATCCCTAAAAAAAATCTCCTCTGGAAAGGGAAGACAGACACTAGGCTCAGACGGGGTTTGAACTTGTGATCTTCGGTTCATGAAACCAATGCCTTACCACTATACTATGTATAAAATGGATTACAGTGAGAACCTACTGTATAGCACAGGGAACTCTGCTCAACGCTCTATGGTGACCTAAATGGGAAAGAAATCCAAAAATGAGGAGATATATGTATACACAGTACCCAACATTTTGGGGCCCATGGACTGGTTTTGTGGAAGATGATTTTTCCATGGACTGGGGTAGGGGTGGTTTCAGGATGATTCAAGTGCATTACATTACCACTATACTATGTATAAAATGGATTACAGTGAGAACCTACTGTATAGCACAGGGAACTCTGCTCAACGCTCTATGGTGACCTAAATGGGAAAGAAATCCAAAAATGAGGAGATATATGTATACACAGTACCCAACATTTTGGGGCCCATGGACTGGTTTTGTGGAAGATGATTTTTCCATGGACTGGGGTAGGGGTGGTTTCAGGATGATTCAAGTGCATTACATTTATTGATGATCTGCCTCAGATCATCAAGCATTAGATCCCAGAGGTTGGGGACCCTGTAAAGCTGACTCACTTTGCTGTACAGCAGAAACTCACACAACTGTGAGTGAGTGAGTGAGTGAAAGTCACTCAGTCATGTCCAATTCTTTGCAACCCCATGGACTGTACAGTCCATGGAATTCCCCAGGCCAGAATACTGGAGTGGGTAGTCTTTCCCTTCTCCAGGGGATCTTTCCAATCCAGGGATCAAACCCAGATCTCCCACATTGCAGGCAGATTCTTTACCAGCTGAGCCACAAGGGAAGCCCAAGAATACTGGAGTGGGGTAGCCTATCCCTTCTCCAGAGGATCTTCCTGACCATGGAATTGAACTGCGGTCTCCTGCATTGCAGGTAGATTCTTTACCAACTGAGCTATGAGTATTGTAAAGCAACTATATTCCAATAAAATTTTTTGAAAGATTAGAGATTATTGATCCAAATCTCTCAATTTGGTTTGAGAATATGAGGTCCAAAGAAATTATGACTTGCTCAAGATCAGAAGGCTAAGTGACAGTGGACCCACCTAGAACTCAGCCTACAGATTCTGAGTCTCCAGTAGTTTCTCCTACTTTAGAGCCCAACACATCCCGTTTCCCTGGGATGGGCATCCCCTTATCACCACTTTCTCTTCTCCAGGCAACAGATGTCTTTGACTGGTTGAACTGACAAGAGTCACAAAAGGACCTGGCCATGATATCTTGGGCTCCAAAAATCACTGTGGATGGTGAGTACAGCCATGAAGTTAAAAGACACTTGTTCTTTGGAAGAAAAGCTATGACAAACTTAGACAGCATATTAAAAGGCAGAGATATCACTTTGCTGACAAAGGTCCCTATAGTCAAAGCTATAGTTTTTCAAGTAGTTAGGTATGGATGTGAGAGTTGGACCATAAAGAAGGCTGAGCGCCTAAGAATTGATTCTTTCAAACTGTGATGTTGGAGAAGACACTTGTGAGGCCCTTGGAACACAAGGAGATCAAACCAATCAGTCCTAAAAGAAATCAACCCTGAATATTTTCCCCTTATCACCACTTTCTCTTCTCCAGGCAACAGATGTCTTTGACTGGTTGAACTGACAAGAGTCACAAAAGGACCTGGCCATGATATCTTGGGCTCCAAAAATCACTGTGGATGGTGAGTACAGCCATGAAGTTAAAAGACACTTGTTCTTTGGAAGAAAAGCTATGACAAACTTAGACAGCATATTAAAAGGCAGAGATATCACTTTGCTGACAAAGGTCCCTATAGTCAAAGCTATAGTTTTTCAAGTAGTTAGGTATGGATGTGAGAGTTGGACCATAAAGAAGGCTGAGCACCTAAGAATTGATTCTTTCAAACTGTGATGTTGGAGAAGACACTTGTGAGGCCCTTGGAACACAAGGAGATCAAACCAATCAGTCCTAAAAGAAATCAACCCTGAATATTTATTGAAAGGACTGATGCTGAAGCTGAAACTCCAGTCATTTGGCCACCTGATGAGAAGAGCCAATTCTTTGGAAAAGACCCTGATGCTGGGAAAGACTGAAGGCAAAAGAAGGGGATGGCAGAGAATGAGGTGGTTTGATGGCATTGCCAACTCAGCAGACATGAATCTGAGCAAACTCCAGGACATAGTGAAGTATAGGGGAGCCAGGCATGCTGCAGTCCACGGGGCCACTCAGCATGGGATACGGCTTAGCAACTGAACAACAACAAATGGTACCTGAAGGGTGACTGTGGACAACTATGGACTCTCAGGCTGGGTTTGCACTCAGCTGTGGAATAAATCTTTATTTGTAGGATTCCACTGAAAGTAAGTTCAAGTGCATCACATTTATTAATGTCTGCCTTGGAGCTCCTGCACACGGTGCTTTATCAACACGTGTGCATTATGCATCAGGCCTGATTTGCAAGCTGGTGTGCAGGGAAAAGCCGAGGGCTGCAGCGGGCCCGCAGGTGTTCAGCCACTCTGAAGCCCCCAGGCAATGACTGTAGCCTCCAACTACAATTTTGTCATTCCTCCAACAGGACAGCATTCCATGGACTTTTTTTCCCAAAACTAAATATTTAAGAAAGGCTATAGCAAATATGAAATATATAGTATATTTGTTCACCCCACTAACAAAGCCAACTTTTCCTTTTTTGGAGTTATGATTATAGGGGGAAATTACACATTTATGCATATTAATATTGTTCCAAGAGCCTTGATTTATTCCAAAACCATGAAGATTCCATTATGCTAAGCAAATTTTAGAGATTTTCTTTAAGAAAATCATCTGTTTGCTATTCTGTTGAATGATGTTTTATATCCTGTGTGTGTGTTTCAGTCTTATAGCTTCTCATCCCCATTATTTATTTTTATTAGCTTATTTTCATATGTATTCAAAGAGATTTTCAGAGTAAGTCAAATCCATTTTCATTTTTAAGGATGCTGTATTTTTTCAGAATTAAATAATGTATTTTAAATGAATTTTTAAAACATACACTAGAAATTGTATTAACAGTTTAGAGGGGAGAGTCACAATAACCGAAGTCTGTTTGCATTCCATTTAAATCATGTATGTGAAATGAACTATATCCTATCAGCCATCTCTCACAGGATGCTGAAGGATGGAGCCGGAAGGAAGAACTCCTGTAGTCCCGTGAGACTTCTACCAGCTCTCCCACAGTCCCCAAACCAGTGCCAGTTTCCCTTAAATTCTGAGGGCCTCCTGGTGGATCAGTTGTGGTTATCAGCTGCCACCAGTAGCAGACCCAGTTTTATCCCAGTTGTGCTCACTCATGACTGCAAAATCTGGACCATTCTTCCTTTTACTGCAAGCAGCATTCTTTCTCCTTGATCAGAAAATTTTGTCCACAATGGGCCAGTATCTCAGGCCCTCCCCTTTTGATATCCTTGGTTGGCAGTGGTTCCAAGTTTTTGGAATCAGGGAAGCTTTATCAAATTACTTGTTATAAAGTGTATTGGAATCAGGCAGTGGCGGCTAGGCATCCCGGGAGGACAGAATCCCATTAAGACGCTAACAGACATCTCACTTGGTCTCCTGTTTTGCCTCCTAATCAGAGAAGGCTAAATTTTTGCTGCTGGACACCGTGCATGATGAACTGAATTAGTAACTCAAGCTACACGTTTTTATTAAGTCTCTTGTGAATGCTATAACTTCTCTGAAGGCCTGACCTGAAATTATTAGGAATAGTATGTGTTAGCATTAAGGTAGTATTAATGTCTGCTGAGTATTTGTTGAGAAGATTTCCAAAATATTCTGGATAGAGTCTGTACTTTTCTTTAATGAAGTCTCTGTGCCTTTAGGAGTCTTTTCTAGTAAAAACATTTCTTCAGTCTTAAGTGGCGGCCCCTTCCCTGGTTCTTTCTTGCATCCTCCCTGCCAGAGTGTGAAGGAGATGAGATGAGGTGCTTGTGCTCAGTCATGCTCAGCTCTTTGTGAGCCCATGGACTGTAGCCCCTTAGGCTCCTCTGTCCATGGGATTCTCCAGGCAAGTATACTGGAGTGAGCTGTCACGCTCTCCTCCAAAGGGATCTTCCTGACACAGGGATCGAACACGTTACCTCTTATGTCTCCTGCATTGGCAGGTGGGTTCTTTACCACTAGCACCATCTTGGAAGCCCAGACCACTGCTACTTCCTTGAGGAAAACAGTTCTGAGAATGAGTGGACTGGGACAGGTTGTGATTTCCTACCATTGCTGAGGAGTTGCTAAGCAAACGTTACAAAACAAACAGAAAGGGGGAAAAATTCCTTTCACTTCCAGCAAAGGAAAACAAAACGTGAGTTCCATGGATACGAGGAATTGAGGCAAGAGGGGGAGTTATCCGCTGCATGTTTGTCTTCTAAATAAGGTTTGAGCCTCATTTGCCTTTTTCGGTTTGGTTTGGCTTTGCTTTTGCTTCGGATGAGAAGATGGGAGGTCTGGTCTAGAAGAGAGGCATGGAGCACACGAAGTCCTGGTCTTCCCCTCATAACTCTCAGGGAGGAGACAGAGGCTCACGGGGGCCTCTGAGACGTGGGGGAAAAATCCACGATGGCCCGAATCTCACACAAAGCCAGAGCAAAGGACCCTCCCTGGTTCCATAGTGGAAAAAGAAGTTAGGTTTCTCTCTGAACAGCAGTAGATGAAAGATCTCCTGCATGTCACTGAGACCCCACAAGTACTGTGAAAAATACAAACAAGTAACAGATCTGACCTCTAACTGAAGGAATTTATCGTCTACTCTGGGGGCTCACATAAGTTGCTCCCCACAAGGAAGCAAGGCCTGATAAAGGTAGAGGAAGCCAAAATTGCCGTGAGTGGTCCTGAACTCTGCTGGTGTAGGATGACTTTCTCGTATCCTTGGCTACATATCAGGTTTCCTAAATTGTTATCTCCATCTTCAGCTTCTCCGCTGGACTCTTGATTTGGATATTTAACTGCTCAGCATCTCTTGTGTGCATGCTCACCCAGCCGTGTCTGACTCTTCCTGACCCACTGGACTGCAGCTTCTACTTGTATATTAATAAGAATGTCAACCTTTTCTCCCTAGGCCTGTTCCTTCCCCAGTTTTCCCCATCTTAGCAGTGATTTTTCCCCTTACCTAGCATCTCGAGTCAAAAGCCTGAGAATCACTTCTAATATATATTTTTTTTTTTTGTATCCCACATCAGCTCATCAGACCCTCCTGGCTCTGCTTCAAAGCTGAGCGTGAATCCATCCGTCTCTCACCATGGCAACACCACCACCATCTTTGGCCTTCACAACCATGATGGCCTCCTTGGCCCTCTCCCGTCCATCTGTGTTCTCTTATCCATCACATAGCCAGAGGTCATTCCCACCCATTCCTGGGCCCTTGCAGGAGCATTTCCCAACCAAAAATGCACTTCTCTCAGACCTACAGCTGCTGGCATCATTCTCATTCTTCAGGGCCCTCAGCTCACAGCGGCCAGTCCTGATCTCCTGCGCTAAGGAGCGTTCGGTCATTCTCTGTCCTTTTGCTCAGTTTTACTGAAGAACTTGATTACAAACGGTTATATTATTATTTGTTGATTGCCTGGCTGCCCCTCAAGGATTCAACTCTAGGAAGAAGAGACTGGATCCTTCTAGTTTCTTGCTGTGTATCCAGGAACCAGATTAATGTCTGCTGCTGCTGTTAAGTCACTTCAGTCGTGTCCGACTCTGTGCGACCCCATAGACGGCAGCCCACCAGCCTCCCCTGTCCCTGGGATTCTCCAGGCAAGAACACTGGAGTGGGTTGCCATTTCCTTCTCCAATGCAGGAAAGTGAAAAGTGAAAGTGAAGTCGCTCAGTGGTGTCCAACTCTTCGCGACCCCATGGACTGCAGCCTACCAGGCTCCTCCATCCGTGGGATTTTCCAGGCAAGAATACTGGAGTGGATTGCCATTGCCTTCTCCAAATAATGCCTGAGTAAGTACTTAATAAAGGATGACTGGATAAGTAGCCAGACAAATGAAAGAATGCCCCCATCTTCTGCACTGAAGCCAGCACAGAAGCCAATATCCAGTAACACAAAAGCAATGAAAACTTTCTTCTACAGTGAAGTCCCCCCTTGCTCCTTCGCAAGCTCATGTCTGCCTCTCATCACAACTCTGCCTCTCATATGAGCCTGCTCCTGACCTTGGGCCGGAGTTGTCGCAAGACTCCACTAATTCCTACCTCTGCTTATGCTAGGATATGTGGGAAGCCCACCCGTGGGATGGCCCAGGGGTGTCCTGCCACAGGCAAGCCCCTCTGAGCCCACAGTCCATACCCCCCACCCCACCAAGCCCCACACTGGAACTGATGCCTCTGCTTTCCCTCCGGGGGCTTCAGAGAAAGTCACAAGATGGCACCACAGATACCACCCCTTCCACAGTCTTGACAAAGAGAGTACTGAGAATTCATTGACTGGGACA
This sequence comes from Oreotragus oreotragus, assembly GCA_006410675.1. Lineage (NCBI taxonomy): Eukaryota > Metazoa > Chordata > Mammalia > Artiodactyla > Bovidae > Oreotragus > Oreotragus oreotragus. Next base: position 28,745 of record SJYX01007828.1, on the reverse strand, counting down.
GGCTATAATGGAGAAAAGCTCCCAAGGGAAGTCCGGATGTGAACTGGACCTTGAAACATGGTGAAGAAAATGACCTCACGTAACGTAGGTCAGTGTATCTCAACTTATTTTTCATCATCATCCTGCCCCAAGAAGGAGTCTTTTTAAACTTTTCCTAAAAAAATAAAAATAAAATTTTAACAAAAATAAAAAATAAACTTTTCCTAATTGCCCCTTCCCATAAAAAAGTTGCTGTTTTTTTTTTAAATTGGGGTATAGCTGCTTCACAGTGTTGGGTTAGTTTCTACTGTGAATCAGCTATATGTATACATATATCCCCTCTCTCTTGGGCCCCCCTCTCTCTTCCCCATGCCACCCTTCTAGGTCATCACAGAGCACCGAGCTGGGCATCCTGTTATACATATACATGGTAGTGTACACATGTCAATCCTAGTCTTCCAGTTCACCCCACCTGCCCTTCCCTGTGTCCACATGTCTGTTTTCTATGTCTGGGTCTTGCTTCGGCCCTGCAAATGTAATAGCTTCATCAGTACCACTTTTCTAGCAATACTCTGTATATCCATTTATGCACTGCGACACTTTAGAGGTCCACAAATGGTGGGAATATCTAAGATTTTTCTCATCCACACCCCACCCCGAAAACCAATTTTTGCCTCCATGTGGGAAACATCACTCTGCAAAGAATGCAGGTCAGATGTGTTTCTCTGGGTAAATGATGATGTTCCTCTAATATCTTATTCTACAGTTGGTAGACAAATTCTTCCTCTAAGAAAGATCTTGTCCAGTGTGGGTTCCTTAAGAAAATGTTTAAATCTTCTTGGGGGAAAAGTTGAACTCCTCAAAAAACGAGCCTGTGTTGGCAGAAAAGGAGACACTTCATCTCTCCCTTGGCTCAGCTCTTTGGCTCCAGACTTCAAGAAGTCCAGATGCTTTGGAAGGGTGAGAGGTGGCCCTGGAGTCATGGGGAGAAGCTGAACATTGGGAAGACTGCCTTTCTTGGAGCAGACATTCCCTAGAGATTAGAAAGAATGTCTGGTGAGCTAGATTTATTATTTCATGTTATTCTATGTTTATACACATTTGCTATGTCTGAGACTTTGTGAGTCAGCAAAAGTAAGAAAGAAAGACAGAAAGGAAGATGGGAAAGTGGATGAGCTATGGCACATTCAGTGGGATCAGTGAGGACCATGGACCCCTTTTCCTGAGGATGTAAGGACGGCTTCATAAAAGAGATGAAAACCAACATTGCCTTTGCCTCGGTTTTGCATAGAACTAACAAGTGCGTATCGGAGTGGGGCAATGGGACCCCACTCCAGTACTCATTGGAGAAGGAAATGGCAACCCACTCCAGTGTTCTTGCCTGGAGAATCCCAGGGATGGGGGAGCNCCAACATTGCCTTTGCCTCGGTTTTGCATAGAACTAACAAGTGCGTATCGGAGTGGGGCAATGGGACCCCACTCCAGTACTCATTGGAGAAGGAAATGGCAACCCACTCCAGTGTTCTTGCCTGGAGAATCCCAGGGATGGGGGAGCCTGGGAGGCTGCCGTCTGTGGGATCGCACAGAGTCCGACACAACTGAAGTGACTTAGCAGCAGCAGCAACAAGTGCATATAACCTCAACTGCAACTGAACAAAGTTGAACTGTCTCCTTCCTCCCTTCACTCATTCTTTCAACAAATATTTGAGTGTCAAGTGTCTATGAATATAAAAATGCAGGGACTACCTGATGGTCCAGTGGTTAATACTCAGCGCTCTCATTGGCAGGGCCCAGGTTCAATCCTGGTTGTGGAACTAAGATCCTCATGGTAACACACTCAAAAAGAAAAGAAAACGTTCCTCCCATAGGCAAAACAGACGCTGAAGCTTGCATCTTAGCCTGAGAACAGAGTTATAAGCAGTGGGACTTTTATTTAAAAAGTACAAAGGTCAAGAGTGACTGACCTTCTCCCCCAAGGCGCTTACAGCCCACGGGGAAATTACACAGGCGAGAAAGTCATGGAGTGACCGTGAGACTCCCCAGTGTGTTTGTTCTAGGTTCCTCACGGACTCACCAAGGATATTCACTGTTTGTTGTGCTTCCAGGATGAACTCACCCTTTGGGAACTTAATCTCGCTTGTACTTCTGAATACAGTGTTTCTGAAGAGCGTACTCAAGTGGCATAATGTCAAGCTGCTACCTAAATTAAAGTCTCTTCTCTCATTTCCCTCTCTCCACAAAACCAGTGATTACAATCAAAGAAACAATTACCTTTGTTTAGCAAGATCTGTGTGTAATTAACCTATGTTTGTTCCCCATTGAAAAATATCTGTACTAAGAGTACATCTAATGAGTCCTTCTGCTCTGGTGTCTGGAAGAAAAGATAGGCAATAAGTCAATGACCTGATGGCCCCACAGTTGCTTCATTCTTTCAACCTCAAATCTCAAGGAAATCAAATCTGTACATGGGATCCCAGGATCTGGGGTTTGATAGCTTTTGTGCACAGAGAGAACAAGAGTCCGTAAAAGACAAAAGACTGAGACCTTTTCTGTCTAGTTGTTGAAGGGATTATGTCAGCCTCAGAAGGTGTTGTCATGACATTCTCCACAACTGTTGACCTCTTGACATCACTAGGACCAACCTAGTGATGTGAAAGTATCCTTGGACCCCCCTGACCACCAGCGAGCTCTCACGGTCAGCCACAGGTAGGCAGCCATTCTGCAGAAGCCTGCTGAATCTGCTGGTTCTGTTTAGAAGTTACAGAGACCAGTACAGCAGCTAGTCTGCTGAGTGATTCCTCAAGAAACCCAATTCTGAAAGTGCACTTCTTACCCTACATGAGGTCCCTGCAGAACCTGCTGCATAGTCCAACTCCTCCCTCCAGCCAGAGACCTGGGCCCTGGTATCCTGTGCTGAGGCTCCCACTTCATAGCCTCCTTGAAATGGCCATCACCACATTAATCCTCTGCTGTAGAATTCTCACTAAACTCCTCATCTTATCCATAGCAGAACAAAGGCATGTAGGGCAGGGAGTCTCTGGGTTGCAAGCATGGTTCTCAAGTCTGAGATTCTTGGCTTCCATATTGCAGGCCACTCTGGTGGGCCCCCCAATGGCTCAAACGGTAAAGAACCTGTCTGCAACGCAGGAGACATGGGAGACGGGGTTTCAGTCCCTGGGTCGAGAAGATCCCCTGGAGAAGGAAATGGCAATCCACTCCATTATACTTACCTGGGAAATCCCATGGACAGAAGAGCCTCGTGGGCTACAGTCCACAGGATCACAAAGAGTCGGACATGACTGAGCATGCACGCGTGCATGCATACTTGGTGAGGAAAAGGCCTTGAAGACTCACCACGGACTGTCCTCTATCCTTAGTGTGTCTAACACTCCTTATCAAGCTGACCTTTAACGCTGGAGAGCAAATGGATCTCCACAAGGACATTTAAGGTCTTAGGAATGAAGCAACTATGGGACCATCAGGCCATTGACTTATTGCTTGTCGATTTCAGATGGGTTTCCCTGATGGCTCAGTGGTGAAGAATCTGCCTGCAACTCTTTGGCCTAGAGGAGATGCAGCTTTGATCCCCGGGTTGGGTATCAAATGGTAAACAGAAAATTCATTTTGAATGTTATGAACTGTCACCTTGGACCTCCAGAGCAGCTGCTAAGTTGCAGAAGAACTTGAGGACTTTGAGGCTGCTCCACACCTTCAAAGCCCTCCTGGTCACTAGTTTCTACCTTCTGGCCACTTGATGATTTTCTCTGCTACACTTATAAATAGGTCACTGCCATGGTAGAGAAAATAACTATCTAAAAGTGTCTTTCACTAATCTCTTTAGGATAGTCTCAGAATCCCATTGCTGCTGCTGCTGCTGCTAAGTCACTTCAGTCGTGTCCGACTCTGTGTGACCCCATAGACGGCAGCCCACCAGGCTCCCCCGTCCCTGGGATTCTCCAGGCAAGAACACTGGAGTGGGTTGCCATTTCCTTCTCCAATGCATGAAAGAGAAAAGTGAAAGTGAAGTCGCTCAGTCTGTCCGACTGTTAGCGACCCCATGGACTGCAGCCCACCAGGCTACTCCGTCCATTGGATTTTCCAGGCAAGAGTACTGGGGTGGGGTGCCATTGCCTTCCCTGCAGAATCCCATTAGGCCCCCAGATTTCATCAGTTCAAATTAACAAACAAACAAACAAAAAAACTACATGTATTGACACTTAAATGAATCACCTCAAGAGAAAATGACACATATAGAGAATGTAACTTACTTACAAGTGGTTCAGATAAAACAACACCACACATTACACACACACACACACACACACACACACACACCTGCATAAAGCAAATGCAGTGACATACTAACAATAGGTGAATCTGGGTAATAGATATACAGGTATTCTTTGGGCCATTTTCATTTATGAAATATTTCTGGACATCTGAAATGCTGTCCAGTTAAATAGTAAAACTAAAAAAATGATACAGATTGGCTGCTTTTCTCTGATAAATTTCCCCATCACCTTCTATTTTTCAAAGATGAGCAAAAAGCCTCTATTACACCTCTTCCCTTGCTTTATGTAATTTGAGCTCAAATTTAAATGCGGTGGCTCCTTTAGAAACTACTGCAGCCTGAGACTTTTATGGCCAGTTTTCAGCTACAAACTCAAGTGGATCTAGGAACATAAGTTTAAAAATGATATTGAAATAGAACTTAAAAACTAAGCTGCTAGTGTTTTTTAAAGGGAACTTAAAGAGGACTGATCAGTAAAGAAATGAAAAAGATAAGAAAATAAAGTTTAGTGTATGAAACAAAGTATGCTGTTTCATAAAATCCATACCTCTGAAATGTGTTATGTGAGAGGGTGAATATGCTGATGGCTTTGGAAATTGGCTGAGAATAAATTTGAAATCACATTTCCATGGAAGTAATTGCCTAGCCCCCAGAGCAATAGTTAGTTCCTAACTTTTGCAAAGATCCTTTTTGAGTACCAAGAAATGTAGTGAGAAGTCTCTCGTGGTTGGGAACATGTGGAACACAAGCAGAGAGAGACTCGCAAGTCTTTGCATTAATTCCACAGCCTCTCAGGAGTCTGGGTCCCCCCGGCTGGTTTCCACTCATCTGTGCTGGGGAAGCCATGAAATCATCCAGAAATGATGGCCTCTGTGCAGACATCCCCTATGCTGAAGCTGAAGCTCCAATACTTTGGCCACCTAATGAGAAGAACCAACTGAAAAGACCCTGATGCTGGGAAAAATTGAGGGCAGGAGGAGAGGGGGATGACAGAGGATGAGATGGGTGGATGGCATCACCGACTCAATGGACACAAATTTGAGCAAACTCTGGGAGATAGTGAAGGACAGGGAAGCCTGGTGTGCTGCAGTCCATGGGGTCACANTTGAGGGCAGGAGGAGAGGGGGATGACAGAGGATGAGATGGGTGGATGGCATCACCGACTCAATGGACACAAATTTGAGCAAACTCTGGGAGATAGTGAAGGACAGGGAAGCCTGGTGTGCTGCAGTCCATGGGGTCACAAAGAGTCAGACACGACTTAGCGACCGAACAGCAAATGGCAACTTGCAGACGTCCTAGAACACGTTCATCGCTTGCCCTAAAACTTCAGATTCCTGTGTCCACACCGGATTTGCCTATGTCAGAAAACAAATATCCTCCATTTTTCCTTTTAGAGTCTTAATACATAGGCTACTATTGATGTGTTATACCCTCTCAATGTACCTCTCTAGTACTCTAACTAAATCCAAAAACTCACCTTCTTCTCAAGTACAGCATTGAATTGTGAGAACCCAGAGAATTCATGAAAGACCTTTCTATATGCAAATAATAAATGTGAGAACTTATCATTCCCACCATCGGGGTGATTATCCACATAAATCTTAACTGTGCCATTGAGAGCTAGCATTAAATCATCCCACTGGTCCATTGCATTATGGGTGATAAGCCAGCATTTTTACATATTTAACCCTAATGCATTTTCACAGGAAATTCACACCCCAGCCTGTCTGCAAGAATCTCTGAAAGAAAATCATGCTAAAAATGGCCCATGCCAACCTTCACCTACTTCATGTGCATAAGAACACAATGTCATGCTTCTCAATCCTTTATACATGAGAATTGCTTCTACACTGAATATTTGGCCATTTTGAGAGGAATTTTCTCATTTCCACCCTCTCTCAGAGACCTTCCTACAGACAGATCAAGAATATTGTGTCTCTTTTGTTGAGAAATTCTTATTTTCCAGCCTCTGGCGCACCTCCTAACCTGTATATTATTACGCATCTGCCTTTGGGTCATAGAATCATAGACATTATTGGGGTGACATGAATTAGAGGATCTATAAACTTGGACTGGGAAAAAAAATTACGTCTTTATTTTCACTAACCTCTAACTGAAATTTAACATTTCCTTCAAATGTGAATGCAGGCAGCAAACCACAGTAGTCTCAAGGACTTTATCACTGAGAGAAATCACAGGCATTTTCACATCACATTAAGGTTCTGCAAATGTCTGAAAATATTTACTCTCATCACTATTTCAAAATTTAGGTAGCTGTTAGACTTGCCATGAGAGCTGGAGCTTGCTATTTAATATGGTAATAAAGAAGCCCATAAATCACCAAATACATCACTAAATCACCAAATACACGTATATGTGTGTGACAGAGAGTGTGTGTGTATACACATATACATATACCAATTATGTGTCTGTGTGTGTGTGTGTGTGTG
>SJYX01007826.1:0-42173 GCA_006410675.1 Oreotragus oreotragus | reverse complement strand
CTCTTGCTTTTTCCATGATCCAGCGGATGTTGGCAATTTGATCTCTGGTTCCTCTGCCTGTTCTAAAACCAGTTTGAACATCAGGGAGTTCACAGTTCACGTATTGCTGAAGCCTGGTTTGGAGAATTTTGAGCATTACTTTACTATGATGTGAGATGAGTGCAATTGTGCGGTAGTTTGAGCATTCTTTGGCATTGCCTTTCTTTGGGATTGGAATGAAAATTGAACTTTTCTGGTCCTGTGGCCACTGCTGAGTTTTCCAAATTTGCTGGCATATTGAGTGCAGCACTTTCACAGCATCATCTTTCAGGATTTGAAACAGCTCAACTGGAATTCCATCACCTCCACTAGCTTTGTTCATAGTAATGCTTTCTAAGGCCCACTTGACTTCACATTCCAGGATGTCTGGCTCTAGATTAGTGATCACATCATCATGATTATCTGGGTCGTGAAGATCTTTTCTGTACAGTTCTGTGTATTCTTGCCACCTCTTCTTAATATCTTCTGTTTCCATGCCATTTCTGTCCTTTATCGAGCCCATCTTTGCATGAAATGTTTTGGAGCCCAAGAAAATAAAGTTTGTCACTGTTTCCATTGTTTCCCCATCTATTTGCCATGAAATGATGGGACCAGATGCCATGATCTTCGTTTCTTAATGTTGAGTTTTAAGCCAGTTTTTTCAATCTCCTCTTACTTTCCTCCTCACTTTCCTCAAGAAGCTCTTTATTCCTCTTCACTTTCTGCCATTAAAGTGGTATCATCTGCATATCTGAGGTTTTTGCTCTTTCTCCCAACAATCTTGATTCCAGCTTGTGCTTCATCCAGCCCAGCATTTCACATGATGTACTCCATATAAGTTAAATAAACAGGGTGACAATATACAGCCTTAATGTACTCCTTCCCCAATTTCAGCCTAGAAACCTCTTCCCTTCTCTCTAATTCCATATCCTTGGTGCTTGGTGCTTGGTCCTTCAGGCAGGTGCTTGGTGCTTGGTCCTCAGGCAGGCTATGTCCGTTGTGTTTGCTAGGATGGACATCTGATGTAGGAGGAAAGGAACACAGCATCTGACCCATAACAGTCAAATCAAGCACACAGGGAAAACAACCATTTCCTTTGCTTGTATTTAAGTGGGTAGGATAGATTTATTTCTCCTGAAGTTCAGCTTTCCCACAGCAAGAATCAGGGGAGCAGCCACAGTGGGCTAAGTAAAGGGAGCCCAAGATGCAGACAGCCCTGCCTGGATGCTAGCCATCAAGAAACCAGATTGCACCTTTGACAGCTTGCTTGGAACTCAAACACTTGAGGGAGACATCCCCAAGCCTTGTGGGAAAGCCTGGGAGGCCAGCACTCAAGGCCATGGGATTCCTGGTGTGATTTTGACCTTGACCACATGTGCATGTAGCCATGGAGGCTCTTTAATTTGGACAGCTTTGCTGATACAGGGCTTCCCTGGTGGCTCAGATAGTAAAGAATCCACCTGCAATGCAGGAGACCTAGGTTCGATCCCTAGGTTGGTAAGATCGCCTGGAGGAGGACATGGCAACCCACTTCAGTATTCTTGCCTGGAGAACCCCCAGGGACAGAAGAGCCTGGTGGGCTATAGTCCAAGGGGTTGCAAAGAGTTCAACACGACTGAGCGACTAAGCACAGCACAGCATTGCTGAAATGGGGACTGACCAGAGGTTGCCACATCTCTCTTGCTTTAAAAAACCTTGAGAAGAGAAAACAGATGTATTTAAGCTAGAAGCAGAGGATTGACCAGCTCAGTTCTCAGGGGAAGGGAACCTATGGGGTAATATGGAAATCTGTGGGAGTGTTTTTGATTGTTGCACAGATTGGGAGGCACCATTAGCATTTAATGGGTGGAACCAGAGGCAGTCAGCACCTTACTAAGTGTGGGATTTGGTCCACATGGCAAAAAATTTTCCCATATCCCTCCCTAAGTAAATATGAATGTCTAGTTATATAAGCAAAAACCTTGAAAAAATTATCTGAGTCTAAGGTCTAACTCCATTTAACATATAAACACAATGTATTTTTTCTCAGATTTAATATACATTGAATTCTTTGAAAATGTACCATTATGTGCAAATACTTGTCTGGAATTTTATCAAGAATTGATCACTCTTTCAGTAAATCTCTGGTGACAGTGTATTTGTCTGTCTGTGTAACTGCTGCATTCAAGTACAGATACAAATATAATTCCCTGGCCCTTCTTTCAAAATGCCAAGTATTAAAAAAAGTGTTGACAATACTCAGTTGAGTGTTGTTTTCTCATAAGCCAAAATTAATTTGTAAGAAATGTCTGTGGCTAGGGTCTTCCCTGGTAGTCCAGTTGCTAAGACTCTGTACTCCTGATGCAGGGGGCTGAGTTCAATCCCTGGTCGGGGAACTAGATCCCACATGCCACAACCAAGACCGGGGGCATTTTAAAAATCATTTTATCTATTTATCCGTTTGGCTGTGTTGGGTCTTCACTGCTGATGGGCTTTTCTCCGGTTGCGGTGAGCAGGAGCCACTCCCTACGTGCAGGCATCTCGTTGTCGTGGCTTCTCTTGTTATAGAGCACACGCTCTGGGGCATGAGGGCTTCGGTATTTGCAGTACACGGGCTCAGTAGTTGCATTTCCCAGGCTCACAGCTGTGGAGCACGGGCTTACTTGCTCCTTGGCATGTGGGGTCTTCTTAGACGAGGGCTCGAACCCGTGTCTCCTGAAGTGGCAGGTGGATTCTTTACTGCTGAGCCACCAGAGAAACCCTGGTGCATCTTTTATGTTTAAAAAATGTATATTTAGGGACTTCCACGGTGGCCCAGTGGTTAAGACTTCACCTTCCAAAGCAGGGAGTGTGGCTTTGATCCCTGGTTGCGGGCTTCCCTGGTAGCTCAGTTGGTAAAGAATCTTCCTGCAGTGCAGGAGACCCTGGTTCAATTCCCGGGTCAGGAAGATCCGCTGGAGAAGTGTTAGCCTACCCACTCCAGTATTCTTGGGCTTCTCTTGTGGCTCAGCTGTTAAAGAATCCACCTGCAATGCAGGAGACTGTTAAAGAATCCGCCTGCAATGCAGGAGACCCTGGTTCAATTCCCGAGTTGGGAAGATCCGCTGGAGAGGTGTTAGCCTACCCACTCCAGTATTCTTGGCCTTCCCTTGTGGCTCAGCTGTTAAAGAATCCACCTGCAATGCAGGAGACGTGGGTTCGATCCCTGGGTTGGGAAGATCCCCTGGAGAAAGGAAAGGCTACTGTCTCTAATATTCTGGCCTGGAGAATTCCATGGACTGTATAGTCCATGAGGTCGCAAAGAGTCGGACATGACTGAGCAACTTTCACTTTCANTGCAATGCAGGAGACGTGGGTTCGATCCCTGGGTTGGGAAGATCCCCTGGAGAAAGGAAAGGCTACTGTCTCTAATATTCTGGCCTGGAGAATTCCATGGACTGTATAGTCCATGAGGTCGCAAAGAGTCGGACATGACTGAGCAACTTTCACTTTCACTTCACTTTTCAGAGAGCTAAGATCCCACATGCCTCTCCGCCAAAAAACCAAAACATAAAACAGAAGCACTATTGTGACAAATTGAATAGAGACTTTAAAAATGGTCCACATCAAAAAATGTAAATATATATTTACTATAAAGAAATTATAAATCATTTTTAATTTTATAAAGAAATTATTAAAATATTACAAATAAATATTTTGAAAGTAAAAGAAAGTAAAAAGATGAAGTTAACTTGGAAAAAAAAAAAGAGTTGTGGCTAGATAATAGAATGGAATATCTTTAATTTTATCATACCAAAAATCCATATGCTTTTATTCTGAGTCACTTTCCTATTATTTTTTCCTTTCTCTTACAGGTTGTGCTGGATCCTGCGTGCCACAGGCCAGTTTCCTCTCCAGGGCCCTCTCGGCTGCTGGAGTGTTGACTGCTGACAGCCCAGAGCTGAGCGCCACCACCCTCTTGCAGCCATCACTCCAGAGGGCTGCCTCTGCCAAGGTCCTGCCCCATGACTCCTCCTGGGGCCGCCTCCATCCACTGAGGGGTCGCTGGTGGGTAATAAGGCTCTGATTTGGCACAGTTATGCAGGATCGCCCCAGCTCCAGAGCTCCCTGTGGGATCTGCTGAGCCATTTGTGGGATGGTGGTCAAGCACAGCCGGACCTCTGTCCCGCCCCAGCCCTGCTTCCTTCCCTCTCCCACTCATGCTGATCCTGAGAGCATGTCCCATGTGCTTCCTACTGCCTAATGCCGTCTCTGGTTCTCTTCCCTGGGCAACCTGGACTGTAACATAAGTACAGCATTATAATGGCATTTGGACATCGGGTGTCTTGTCATCTGGCAGTTTTAACTGAGGATAGCAAAGGGGGAAATTAGAAAATATTTGTCACAATAAAAAAGAAAAGAAGCACTGTATCTTGTGGGCATGAGAGCCTCTGGACTAGGTGATCTCTGTAGAGTCCCTCCAACTCAAGACCCTCTCCTGGAGGGCAGGAATACTCCTTGCCGCAGGTGGGCAAGTAACCCAGACTCAGAATGATGCCTTCTGCAACTCTTTCTCACGTGCTTGAATAAAACAAGTGTTCCTATACAGCATCACTTCACATCAGCACTTTCCCCCAGATTACCCACCTGCCAGGCCCTGTATCCGTCAGCAAGCTCTTGCTGGTTGCAACCAGCAACTCGCAGCAGTGCATGCCCTTCCCACATTCTTAAAACCTCGCCTGTGAACGGCCGGCTGCCTCTTTAGCTTTCTGAGAGATGCCAGGTGCCTAAGGAAGTAATAAACGGGCTCAACAGCACCAGGCACTTTGTCCTTCGAGACTTTTTTTTTTTGGATGAAATACAGGTTTAATTTCATTCTTAATATCACAGAATTGTAGTTCTCCTTAAACTGTCAACTGACGAAGATTCACAGAGCTTGAGGAGAGTTGGAGTGTGCGTGTGTGCATGAGCGTGTGTGCACGTGTGTACCTGCGGATGCTCTGCAGGGCTGTGTGGGAGAGAGTGCGTGCTGGCCTCGAGGGTGGTAGAGGGGGACAAGCCAAAAGCAAGACCAGCAAGCACCACACTTCCTCCTCTGGTCTAGCCCTCTAAGCCAGGCTGCCCCAAGCCAGTGATTCAAAATCCCTGAAAAGAACTAAATTTTTTCTCATGGCAGGGAGTTCAGTTCAGTTCATTCGCTCAGTCGTGTCTGACTCTTTGCGACCCCATGGACTGCAGCACACCAGGCTTCCCTGTTCATCACGAACTCCTGGAGTTTACTCAAACTCATGTCCATCGAGTCAGTGACGCCATCCAACCATCTCATCCTCTGTCATCCCCTTCTCCTCCTGCCTTCTATCTTTCCCAGCATCAGGGTCTTTTCCAATCAGCCAGCTCTCCGCATCAGGTGGCCAAAGGATTAGTTTCAGCTTCAACATCAGTCCTTCCAATGAATATTCAGGACTGATTTCCTTTAGGATGGACTGGTTGGATCTCCTGGCAGTCCGAGGAGTCTCTCAAGAGTCTTCTCCAACACCACTGTTCAAACGCATCAGTTCAAATCATGCCAGGAATGTGTTCCTTCATAGTAAAGCCAAACTAAGGGTTAATTACCTGCCTCTGTGACCTTAACCAAATTGACTGTTGACATAATTCTTCAGGATGCCACAGGATCATCGACTATCTTAGCTGCCAGAGAATTCACACAGAAACGCAGATCAGAGTCTGAGAGTGTGACGCTGGCCCCCAGGGTGGCTGGGCATTGGAGGCTGTCTCACCACCCAGTACCTCTTCCTTAACTCCTTCACCTATCACCCTAGAATGCCAGTCAGAGTTTCCAACTCTGGTTCCTCCTGGGGTGTGGTGATAATTAAAGCAATAATGGTTTTCAAGCACAGAGACATTACAGATTAAAAGACACTACATAATGGAACACATTCTGCTTCTAGTGACATAGGCTGATATAATTGCAAGCTAGGAAAATAAGATTAAGCCAAGCGTCCCTGTTACAGCAGCAATACCATTTACCTTACTCTCATGACTTAGGGCCAGCCTCATATAAAATGAAGCCCTAATGCCCAAGAAAGAAGACACCAGCTTGAGAAAGAAATGCTTTTATGCACTCAACTTACACTTCACAGATCAACAAAGCTATACAATTCTGTTCCAGTCACTTAGTTCAAGGCTAAAAATTGAGTTAAGGAATAAATGGCACATCTATTTGGTCATCAGGACTTCCCTGGTGGCTTAGACGGTAAAGCGTCTGTCTACAAAGCAGGAGAACTGGGTTCGATCCCTGGGTCAGGAAGATCCCCTGGAGAAGGAAATGGCAATCCACTCCAGCACTATTGCCTGAAAAATCCCACGGACAGAGGAGCCTGGTAGGCTACAGTCCATTGGGTTGCAAAGAGTTGGACACGACTGAGTGACTTCACTTTCTTTCACTCATCACATCATTTGTACCTCAGAGAGAGCTTTTATTAAAATATTCATGTGGCTCAAGGATGGATCCAGAGATTATCATGGTAAATGAAGTAAGTCAGAAAGATAAAGACGAATACCACATGATATCATTTATATGTGGGATCTAAAATATGACACAAACATTTACAAAACAGAAACAGAAAGACACAGAAAACAAATTTATGGTTATTTAGGGGGGAAGGGGGTGGGAGAAGCTAGATTAGGAGTGTGGAATTAGCAGACACACACTGCTATATACAAACGGGTTGAACAATGAAGTCCTACTGTGCTACACAGGGAACTATATTCAATATCCTGTAATAAAGCATAATGGAAAAGAATATTTAAAAAGAACATATATATGTATATAACCGAGTCATTTTGCTGCACAGAAGAAACTAACACAACATTGGGAATCAACTATACTTCAATTTAAAAAATATATTCATGTTGCTATAAAAAGCAGGAAGACTTTATATAAGGTCTGCCAGTTAACTTAGGTAAATGCTTTGCACATCCATTTTCTTCTCTCACATATAAAATTGACATATTATACTGTTGCACATCTACTGTGCTGCCCAACACAGCAGCTCTTAGCTGAACATTTCACATCCCAGGATAATGTTGACCGACACAGAACCCAGCACATCCCTGTTAGCGGTTCAGCAGTGCCAAGGCTACAACCACAATGGTGGTATCAAATGCACTGCAAAGATTTCAAGAAAAGTGATTTGGGGGTCTGAGATGTTGGCCAACAGACTGCACTTCTATGCAGTAATGCTTCTGAGAGAGATTGTATTAAGAAGCTCTGTTCATAGCCAAGCCACTGAGAAAATATATTTTCTGATTCCATTCATTCAAATATATCTGAAATTCCAGATCTTCAACTGGCAAAAGAACCCCAAAAAGCAGAAGTGAAGTAAGTATTTTGGGGCTTCCCTGGCAGCTCAGCAGTAAAGAATCCACCTGCCAATGCAGGAGACTCGGGTTCAATCCCTGGGACAGGAAGATCCCTTGGAGAAGGAAATGGCAACCCACTCCAATATTCTTGCCTGGGAAATCCCACGGGCAGAGGAGTCTGGCAGGCTACAGTCCATAAGGTCCCAAAGAGTCAAACATGAACTAGTGACCAAGCAATAACAATAGTAGCAAGTGTTAGTTGGGCAGCCTGGATTGAGGAGGCCAACAGAACGTGAAACAGAAGGGAGCACAAACTGTTTCTGGTTGGGTATACCTGCTGCTGAATGATACATAAAACGTGGCCAGAGTCCCTACTATATTTCTAAAGTCCTGGTGCCCAAGCTGCTTCCAGAGGAAAAGAGAACAGATTAGAAAAATATCCACACGGAAACAGCTCAATGACATATTAACAGAAAAATGCAAGCTGCAGATTCAGTAGTACGATTGCTCCTCCTTGCTCCTCCTGCTCAAAGAACCCAAGCAAGCATGGTTCTGTGGGGTCAGCTGCATTTAGGCCACAAAATGTTAGAGGCCATCACAGGAAGTTCACCCAAGGATGACGCCTACTCCGTGGAAAAGTATGTCCCAAATTTCATACAGTTCTTGCTTATCAGCTTCTACACATGAGTCATACTTAAAGGCTTTCAAAAATTTGTCACACCGTGGTTTCACTTGGCCCTACCTTGATTTTTATTTCTCAAAAGGTGGGTGGTTTATAAAAAATTACTTCCCAGGAGCAAGCTAACACGCTCTCATCTTCATTCAGGCCTCTGGTACATGTCTGTGGACACGTCCTACTATAGTGCCACATAAAGACCCAAACATCACCTCCAGAAATATTTGTTTTCAAATTCCCTGGAAAATATTTCCATCTGGAATTATGATCATTAGGTTAAATACCAAATTAAGTGTTTATTTAAATAAATCTAGTTTTAGGCTACCCACTCTACAGGGAACAGGTTGAGTTCCTTAGATATTTTAACTTTGGTAAAAAGAAGTTTGAAATTATTTTTCTCAAGTTGCCACATGAAAACTTTTTTCCGGATTTTAAAAACTTATTCTTCATCATCTGTCATTTCTCCTTCAGTTAAAATCCTAGGTTGAGCTTGTGACAAGCAAAGTGTGTGGCTGTCACTGACTTTATTTTAGTTCCTAATACCACTTCTAGTGGGTGAAGGATGGCACCCCGACAAGGCCTAACTTCATCTCCTGCTGTTACCATCTCAACAGAAGGACTTAGTGGAAGTCATTCAATAACTCTCCCATTGCCAATAACTTTACGATGTAGAAGGGGAGGCCCCAAACTTTATTCTTTCCTGTGACTAATATGGTTTCTCCTCCTCTTTTCTTAAAACTTCTAAGTGAATCACAGAGACAGGCGGAAGGCTGAAAACAGTGTGTCAGCTTTTTAATGAGCTTTAATTGTCAGCACAGAAAATTAAGCACAGGCCGAGAGTCAGGATCCAAGGTTGGCTATAAACCCCAGACGGGTAATCAGTCCTGATCCCACGAGATTGCGAAAGCTTTGTCTTCGGAATAGAGAGAGAAAACCTGAATGGGCAACAGAAAGGGAGCTTTCAGCTTTTCAGTGGGCCCAGCTGAGACCACTTGCAGTCACCCCCCTGCCCCTTGGGGTTTGCCCTGGATGCCCTAAGGCAGGATGGGGGTGCCCCACACAATGCCTGCGCCTCCCCTCCTGCCTGGCTGGCTGATGGCATCGAGACACTGGCATCCATTAGTGGCGGCTTCTAAGGGGCTGTCTTTTGGTCCATCTTCCGATTCTACACCCCAGCAACAGAAAACTGACCTTGAAGAAAGATACTTACTAGGATGTCAGGATGTTTAACAAACTGAAGGTGACCAGGGTGGGCTTCCTGCTGCTTCCAAAGCTGTTAAGACCTTTGCAGGTATGTTCAATCATCATGCTCTTCCTGAGTAACATGATAGCCATTTCAGAGGGAAAAAAAAAAAAAACAGAGGAGAAATAACTGTGGAACTCGGCATGCTCAACATCTATTTCAAAAGCATGCTCAAAGGGCTCCATTGGAAAATCTTGAATAGATGCAATAGTCATGCTTTTAAAACTGATCAGAAAGGGATGGGCCACAGTGCTATTATGGAACCACATTATTGTAAAAATGCACATTATATTGCTCCCAAATCTTTTTATTCAAAACCGCTGGATGAAAAGAGCAGTTTCTTTTCAAAGACACCAAGGCTGCTGTTTCCCCGGAGAATAAGCTGTGATAGCTGGTAACACATCAGCAATAGCCCATCTGAGCTAAGAGAAAATAATGGTTTGGTTTTGTTAACATGGGGAAGTGCCATTACTTTTAAGGCTTTGTTGTAGACTGCCCCCGGATGATTGCTGCTGCTATTAACCAGAATGTTCTAATTGGATATTAGCTCATTTATGGGGCAGAGGGAGGAAGAGCATTTGCCCAGGTGACTTGTAACGAAATGAACAAACAGATGTTAGGCATCCTGAAATTACCACCAAGTTTTCATGAGTTGTTAGATGCTGAGGCGCTCTGGAAATCCTGCCGAAAATTGCAGCTTAGTTGTGAGCAGAGCAATCATATCACTCTGCTCAGGCAGATTGCTGCCAAATGCTAGGACGTTTTCAAAACCATTTAGTCATCTCCCCTGAATATAAAAATGAAAGTGAAAAAAAAAAAAAAAACAACTATCCCTCTGAAAGTGTGATACTGAGAGCTGGGCCACGCGGATGATCTCATCCCTATTGGAAACCTTCCCTCACCTGCTCCTACACCTGCCTGGCCCACATGGAATCACAGGGTCAAGGGGTGAGATAGCAGGTAGGTGGCGATTTCAATCTCAGTCTTCAGCTGTGACCCTCCTGGGTTGGTCAGGTCCTCACATGGCTCAGACGGTAAAGCATCTCCTGCAATGCAGGAGACATAAGAGGCTTGGTTTCCATCCCTGGGTGGGGAAGATCCCCTGGAAGAGGAAAAGGCAACCCCCTCCATTATTCTTGCCTGGAGAATTCCATGGACAGGCCACAGTCCACGGGATCGCAAAGAGTTGGACATGACTGAGTGACTAACACTTTCTGAGAAGCAGACATCAAGACAGGATGAGTCCAGCAAGAGATGTTCAGGAGAAAGGCCTAAAGAATATGAGGAAATGACCAGAGAAAGTGGGGAGAGATTCAGACCACAGCCCAGGTCAGACCCTTGTGAAGCAAGGCAGGAAGGAGAGAAAGAGCTTTCCTAAATGCTAATATTTCCTGTTGCTAGTGTGACACCTGCCAGGCATCAACAGCTCCATCATCTGCTCATCCCTCATTCCTTTCTTCTTTTGGGGGGACTGCTTGGCATGTGGGATTTTAGTTTCCTGACCAGGGATTGAAACTGTACCTCCTGCACTGGAAGTGTGGAGTCTTAAACACTGGATCCAGGAAAGTTCCCCCGCTTTCCTCTCTTATAGGCTCTGTCCCATATGGTGGGAACGTACCACGTACGTTCATCACAGAATGACGCTGTTCCAGGCCCACCTGTGAACGTGGCTCTCCGTGCATGAGCCCAACCTGCGGAGGTGAGCGGCTCTTCACCCCTCTCCGCTTCCCCTGTTTCTGCTCCCCACTGAGGCTGCTGCCTGGCCCCTGGTCTCCAGGTGCAGCACCCACCACCCCTTCCCACCTGGAGGGTGGCCCCTTTCTTCTCTTGTTTTGAAAGAGCCACTACACCCTTCCTTGGAGATGCAAAGGGAAGGGTGCTGCCCAGCCCTTGCTCTCAGAGGCAGGAAGGGATCTGCTGCTGACAGCTCACCACCCAGCTTGAGTAATTCACTGAATGTGCAGCGTTTAGGGCACATGCAGTGCCAGCCCAGAGGCCTCAGGAATCCCTTCCCGAGGGTGACTCTCTGCCTTTGGACGTGGTTCCTGGATGGCAAGAAAAGCTGGGGGTGCCATTCAGAGATAGTACAGGCAATCATTCCCCAAGACCCATCTTCCTCACAGCCTCCTCTCTGGTCTGCTGGCAGCAAAGGACACCCAACATATTACCCGCCTCCATCACGCCTCTGTCCTCCACCACATTCTCCACCCGCCAGGGATTCCCAAGGTGCCTCTTCACAGATAGTTCAAGCCATCTGCCCTGGCCCGAGCCAGCAAGGCCAAACTGTGTCATCCGAGAGACAGACACCCTGCTTCCCCCAGCTATCTTTAATCAGTGCTTCCAGAACTTTTGAAAGACCCATTGTTGTTCCCAAATGGCTTGTTTTATCTCTGAACATTTCTATATTTCAACCTGGGATTATTATCCCTTTCTTCTCTGATTATTTCAAAAGAAAATGTTCCCAGCCAATAGACCAGTGAATGACGAATTTCTAGTCACACAGGCATTTGTATTTTGGTTTTCCCTGGTGGCTCAGCTGATAAAGAATCCACCTGCAACGTGGGAGACCTGGGTTCGATCCCTGGGTTGGGAAGATCCCCTGGAGAAGNAAAGAAAATGTTCCCAGCCAATAGACCAGTGAATGACGAATTTCTAGTCACACAGGCATTTGTATTTTGGTTTTCCCTGGTGGCTCAGCTGATAAAGAATCCACCTGCAACGTGGGAGACCTGGGTTCGATCCCTGGGTTGGGAAGATCCCCTGGAGAAGGGAAAGGCTACCCATTCCAGTATTCTGGCGTGATGGACTCTATAGTGCACGGGGTCACAAAGAGTCGGACAAGACTGAGCAAAGTTCACAGAGAAGCCTGGTGTGCTGCAGTACATTGTGTTGCACAGTCAGACACGACCTAGTGACTGGAAAACAACTGCCGTTTATGAAGCTGACTTTTTGCTCTAGAAAAATACCTGAACATGGAAATAAGAATATATTACAGTCCTTAAATTTCAAACACAAAGTCTTATGAAGGAAAAAAGAAATGTGCGGAAATAAAAATCTCTGGATCAGCACTTATACAGTGAATGCAGATATTCATGTATAGGTATTTGCCAAAATACCGATTGTCATTAATTTGTGAGTCAGTCGGTTCTGACAGTGAATTGTAAGTTCGCAGCTTGGAGTGTAGGACGTATCGATGTTATAATTGGTGGCTCGTCCCCCATCACGACTCCACGTCCTAAGCTAGGAGGGCCTGATCCGGGGTCCTGGGTCAATGAATGCAGGGGTGGGAGAGTTTTCTCTTTCCAGTACATGGAGTCCACCTGTGGTAACAATTAAAAAAAAATATATATATATATATACTACATAACTTATTTAGGTTTAACAATTTATTTGACATCCTTTAAAGGCTCTTTTTGTTTCTTTTTATTAGTTGGCATTTAATAAACCTTTTTTTAGGGCAGTTTTAGGTTCACAGCAGAACTGACAGCAAAGGACAGGGTTACACCGGCAACATAACCCCCCATCTAGCAACACACAACCTCCACCTCTCTCAAAGTCCCCACCTGAGTTGTCCATTTGTTGCAGCCTGGGTCTGTTGGGAACTTACACCGACACATTATCACCTTAGGGTTCATTCTCGGTATATATTCTATGGGTCTGGACAAATACATAAGGGCGTTTCAATGATTATAGTATCACACAGAATAGCTTAAGGGCCCTAAAAGTCTTCCATGCTCTGCCCTCTCATCCCTCCCTCCCACCAACGGTAACATTTTTGAAGTAAAATCGTGCCTTTCTCATTTGTTCTCCCACCTGCTGCTACAACACCCACAGGCCTCCTGACTCCCAGTGTTCCCCTGGGTGTGCCTTCCAGTTTGAGCCCCATTTGTGCAGAACGTCCCCCACTAAGGGTTCCCTGACGCAGCTGGTCAGCACCCGCATCCCCACCCCCACCCCAGAGTGGCCTGGATCATTTGAACAGGCAAATACTAACAGTCCCCCAGACAGAGCTTAGGGATTTCCATTTCAACAGGGTGCTGACTGACCGCCCCTGTCTCTTGAATAGGTGCAACCTCAGTAAGCACCTGAAAGGAATCTAAGGTGGACCCCCCAGGCACGTCTGCCCCAGAATCCTTCTACTTTTTCTTCTTTCTCCCTTCCTTCCCTTTAGAGCAGACCCATGATAGCAGAATTCCTAGATCTCTTCTCTCAAAACGGTTCTCCTGGCAGCAACAGACTTGGCCAGAATGTGTGGGGGTGGCTGAGCGGTACCCCGGTGTTTGCAATTTAGAGCTTGCGAATAGATTAGTTAGATCCTCAGAGAGAGAGACGTTTTAGCTTTCACTTTGCAGGTGCCCAATTTGTATCTACCGATTTCATCTTCTTTGTAGTTACAGTATCAGCAAGTACTCTCAGCCCTTCTAGGATATTCAATAAACACCCTCAGCAATGTCTAAAAACTGGGTGTAAAATCACTTTTTGTAACAGAACAAATCATCCAACAACCCAAGAAAAGGATTAATAGAAAACTTGGCTGCCCCTCCAACTGCCTTTCCTCGATGCCATCCCCCGTCTTTGCCCATATAAAGATTATGGTTGCCAAGGAAACAGGACCAGAGAAAGTGAAAGACAGAAACTTTGTCTCATTCGGTCTTCCCAAACTCACAGAGCAAGCTGGGCTGTAAGCAGAGCTGGAGGAGATTATGGTAGATTTATAATTTACTTAGTCAAATTGCTTTTAATTCCTAGTCAAGCTTCAATGTACACTTTATTTTTCCTCTGAAAGTTAGGTCTTGCACTTAGTGGTCCAAGGTCTGACAAATAACAGAGCTTTACAATTCATTGTCTGTGGTTAAACTCAAATGCAGGACAGATGGCTTGTCTGAGTATCTGTCAGACAGGCAAAGCGCTTAAGATTTGTGACAGGCAAGACCAGGAATTAACTGCTAAGTTTTTACATTTATTCATACATTCATGTGCACCATGAATATGGCTGTAAAACTCACTTAAGTGTTCTCACTTTATTCACAATATTCCCAAACAAAGCAACTGCTCTCTTTTTGGCAAACCAGATGCCCTAATCTCAACCTCATTAACTCAAAATCCATTTTTCTCCTACAATATGTGTTGTGTACGTTTCATCTTACTGTGACATGCAGGATGCAAATAACATCCTCTGAAAGCCCAGCTTGCCCAGAACCCAAAATGTTGGTTCTCACTTCATTTTTATGAACGCTTTTATTGAAATATTTAACTTTTTATTGAACAAACATTTGTCTATCAAAATAAACAAAAACCAACAAAATGAGAACAGGCAAAGGCTATTTATTCAGAGCTTGCTATATCGCAGGGGAGTCAGTCACTGTCAGTTGGTTTTGGCAGAGACTCAAAGGCGGGCACAGAGTGGGAAGGCTTTGTAGTGGAAAAAAGGGAAGGTTTCAGATATGCCCTGGTTGGAGGCTGGTGACCTAGGGAAGCTGGAGGCAGGCTAACTAGAAGCAGGCATGCTATACGATAGTTGCTGCTGCTGCTAAGTCGCTTCAGTTGCGTCCGACTCTGTGCGACCCCATAGACGGCAGCCCAACAGGCTCCACCGTCCCTGGGATTCTCCAGGCAAGAACAATGGAGTGGGTTGCCATTCCCTTCTCCAGTGCATGAAAGTGAAAAGTGAACGTGAAGTCGCTCAGTCGTGTCTGACTCTTCGCGACCCCATGGACTGCAGCCCACCAGGAGTGGGTTGCCATTGCCTTCTCCGATATAATAGTTAGGAGGGGATGTTTGATTTTTTTCTGGTTAGTCCTAAGCTGGGAGCAACAACAGAAATTAGAAAAGCTGGAAGTTATTAATCAAGTCCTGGCTGTTTGGGGCCAAATGTTGCACAGGTTATTGTTTGGCTTCTTAGACCAGTTGCTAGAGATGGTAATCTGACTTCCTGCAAGTCTGACCTGTAGATTGCAGGCTGACATTCTGGGCTAGTTACGGGAGATAATGCGGTTGGTTTCCTGGTCTGGTTGCTGCAGGTTTTAGTGGTTCAGAATTCTATTTTTACTATTCACTGGCCGTTGTCCATTTGTATGTTTAACGTTTAAGCGATTAACATTATACGAACGAAAAGTACACAGAGTCAAAGTGTGCAGCTCAATGAGTTACCGAGTGTAACAACCACCCAGGGCCCCTGTTTATTTTAAAATTTGCCTCCATCAGAATTTCAGAAACCTGTCATCAAGGAACACTGTGAGCAGCCTAGTAGATTTTCTTTCTCTTTGCTTCTTTAGTCCTGGTGTCCAGGGTGGGACTCACCACTTGCAAACTTCTCAGCCCTTCTCACGAAGTCACACCTTCCCAGACACAATAGACATGGGCAGTCCTGGGTTTCCCACAGTCAGGCTCAGCCCCGTGAGTCACCATCCTCCACATTCCTGGACAGGTTCATAGAGCATGCCTTGAAATCCAGGCCTCACCACTTCCTTGACAAGTTAATCTCTCAAAACCTGTTTCTTCACCTACAAAATGGGGGTAATAACAGTGCCTGTTCTCAGGACCTCCCTGGCAGTCCAGTGGTTAAGACTCTGAGCTCCCACCGCAGGGGGGATGGGTTCGAGTCCGGGGAGGGGAACTAAGATCCCACATGGCTCGTGGGTGCAGCCAAAAAAAAAAAAAAAAGTGCCTCTTAATTGCTCTAAGGATCAATTAAGGCATTGGACATGTCAACACAATCCATCACACAGAATAAGCACTCAGATTCTGATTTATTGGATGTTTAAAATGTCTAAAAATGACAGCTGCACATTAGTGAGAACCTCCGATGTGCCAGGCCCTGAGCTGGGTGCTTAAATGTAGGATATGAATAAACGTTCCTAGCTGACTCATTGGAAAAGGCCCTGATGCTAGGGAAAGATAGAAGGAAAAAGAAGTAGGCAGCAGAGGATGAGATGGTTAGATAGCATCACCGACTCAAAGGACATGAATCTGAGCAAACTCCAGGAGACAGTGGAGGGCATGCTGTAGTCCATGAGGTCGCAACAAGTCAGACACCACTCAGTGCCTGAACAGGAACAACAAAAATTAATCAGCCTTATTTTACGGAGGAAGGAACTGAGGCTTAGCGATGTTAAGAAGCCTCTCTGCATTTACCTGCATTTGTTATGAGAATTAAGAGGTGAAGGAAAGCATGTCCTTAGTGCAGCCCCCGTGCATCACAGTCACTCCATCAGTGGGGCTATTGTTTAAAATGACCCTTGGATTATCCACTGTGGCAGACCCTAGGCAGCAATTGCTTAGCAACATCTGCTCTCCTTCTCACCCTTAGCAACAAAAGAAATCACTTTTTTGTATGGGGTGGCGTCATGCCTTGTAAGAGGAGTACGTACAAGTACTCCTCTTATCAGACTCTCTTACCTCTTTAGGAGGTTGTGAGACCCAGTTCTGGCCAGTGAGACGAGTTTACGTTTCTGAGGTGGGTCTTTCTGGAAAACTTGTTGTCTCAAAAAAAACGAAATTTTATCTGACAAATACTTTTTCCCCTTTGCCCCCGTCTTTGCCGCCTAGAATGTACATGCAGTTCTGTGAGGTACAGCTGCCATGGGCTTTTCTCGTAGCCCAGCTGGTAAAGAATCCACCTACAAGGCAGGAGACCCCGGTTCGATCCCTGGGTTGGAAAGATTCCCTGGAGAACGTGGCCACCCACTCCAATATCCTTGCCAGGAGAATTCCATGGACAGAGAAGCCTGGCAGGCTACAGTCCAAGATTTGGACTTGACTGAGGGACGAAGCACAGCTGCCAGCCTGTACGCATAAGGACCAGAGGCCCATGCCCAGGATGTCGAGGCAGAAGAGCCCCCGGGATTTCCCTGGTAATCCAGAGCCTGGGACTCTGCCCTCCCAATGCAGGGGGCCCGGCTTTGATTCCTAAACAGGGAAGTAGATCCCACATGCTGAAACTAAAGAACCAGAATGCCGTAACAAAACAATCCCACGTCCGCAACTGAGGATCCCACCTGCAGTGGCCGGACTTCGCACAGCCAAACAAAATAAATAATTTTTTTTTTTTTTTAAGAAGAGACCCAGACCCCTGATGGCCTCGTAGGCATACTGTCCAAGCCCTGGATTGCCAGCCTCCAAAAGCTTTCACCACTGTGGTTAAACCACCATGGCCAGATTTCAGTTGATGGTTATACACATTTGAAGGCAATCCAGACTAACGCAGCCACCATTAGGGTGATAAGGATAACTGAATGAAATGAAATTTACAAATGAATGAAAATTAGGAATCTTTAGTATCTTCTTTAATCTTCCTGGTGGCTCAGATGGTAAAGCATCTGCCTGCAATACGGGAGACCCAGGTTCGATCCCTGGGTTGGGAAGATCTCCTGGAGAAGGAAATGGCAACACACTCCAGTATTCCTGCCTGGAGAATCCCAGGGATGGAGGAGCCTGGTAGGCTACAGTCCATGGGGTTGCAAAGAGTTGGACACGACTGAGCAACTTCACTTCACTTAATGTTGACACATCATGAAGAGCTCCTGAGAATGAGAAGTCGGTCCAAATCATCGACATGAACTCTTCTCCAGCCTTCAAGGCTTCCCCTCAGCATCTGAGTCCCACGTGCCCACTAACTCTCCCCTCTCGCCACATCACATGGTGTCACAGACGACGTCACCAGCAGGGTTTCCGTGGGTCTCGAGCGCTGTGTGCCAAGGGACCAGAGGCCTCTTGTCACTTGTTCTCAAGGTTTGGCTCCGGACCAGCCTCACCCAGCATGGGCCTGAATGACGCTTCTGTAAAACCTGAGGCATCTGCTCGGACATCTCGGTCCAAGTCCAAGGGCAGTAGTTGCATTCTGCCTACTTGTGTCTCTCCTAGACTTCTAATTAGGCAGTATCTATGGGCTATCCAAAAAAGATTATGCCCAATGTTGCTCTGCCCATTAAAACAACAAGGGGTCCACCTTAAGTGATAAAGGAGCATCTCCATGAGACACAAAGCCATCCTGAAGTGGGGGCAAGAGGCTTTACAATGAGCCGGCTGGGATGGTGGCTTTCAACTGGAAAGAAGCTAAGGGTACCAGAGGGGTTAAACTGGTGGTTTTTCGTGCCACTTCAAAGAAATAATATGCATACATTTCCACTTACTTTAAATGACTCTAAGGCAGTGTCAGATGAAAACAGGATTTACCTCCAGCCTCTTTTCTCACAAAACATATCCCATGAGGAGTACAAAAACTAAATTCCTTTGTTGTACATGACTTTATATTCTAAACTATCAGTAAGCCCAACTGAGATATACTTTGGGTTTGCTTAAACATTCTAAAAGGCCAAAACTTTCAATTACTTAAAAATTAGAGCAAAATTGCTCTAATAAATGGATATAACCAAATGGTGAAATAGAGAACACCCAGAAAAATCTGAAATGATCCTCTTTTGAATTCAACTAGAAAAAGCACAACTTTTCAATGCCTAAAATTATATTCAATAATGACCCATACACACAATGAAGAGAAAATCTCTAATAATTTATTTGACCTTCAGTTTCACATTGTGAAAAAAAAAATAACAGTTTTACAAAACCTCAAAAATGTAGTAGCAAACAAGTACATATGACCACGAACACTTTACTTCTTCAACTTACAGTTTTGTACGTTAACCACATACTCAAAATAGTCAAGAGAGGGATATTATTCAGCTCTAATCATTCTTATTCAGACAGGTGTCAAGCCCAGAGAAAAGGGGTCTACACAATTATACCAGAAGTGGAAGGCTGCCCTTTGTTATCCGTTTCCACAGCAACCAGTCCACAGAATAAGAAGAACCTTCTCTGTCTTATGCCAAGGTTTTTGTGTGCGCTGTGCTGTGAATTGTATTTGCTTCAAAGTGTAGGACATTTCACAGGGTGAGAATGGTCAAGTAGTGAGCCCAAATGCCTCTGTCGATTCAAAGAGCAGGAGTCCAGAAAGTTCCCTGCAGGCTGCGGGCCCACCCTGACCACCGCTCCCCCTGGCTCACACGCTGCAATTAATAGAGGATTCAAGGACAGCCCACAGCTTCGAAACAGCTGCAGAAAACTCACCCTGCTCTCAAAAGCCATGTAGAGACACCCACATCTTGCCAGATTTGCATCATAAACTACGGAGCTGTAACTGCTACAATATACTGCCAGGGTACAATCAGACATTTGCATTGCTTAGAACACATCTAAGAGCAAGGGACTGACTGCTACAAAGTATTGAGACCCTCCCTTTGATTTCAATGGCTCATTTATTTTGGTCCAACTATAGCCCACTTATTCACGGCACGGACAGACATGTACAATTAGTCTAATGAATTCAGGTGGAGAGAAATGTGAGGGATTTATCTTTAGACAATGCAAACACACAATGTCGAAGGTTATTGGTCTTAAACCCTATTTTCTAAGATATAATATTATGAGAAAGAGTAATGGAAGCAGTGTGAGTTGCAAATGCTGGGCTTCCCCGGACACTTGCGAGGAAGCACCTATGAGTCTACCACCAACACCTATCACGGCACATGTCTAGCAAACAAGCACTGGCACTAGCAAAGACTGTATCCACAACCCATTTCCAGCTCTCCAGGGAGGCCTCTCAGTGGGGGCCACTGCTTACCGTTCTTTGGTGTTTGGGGGGCCATATGTGTCACTTTTGTGCACCCAAGAGTTCTTTTAGAGACTTACCTAAGAGAGAGCGCTGAAGTTTACACTGCACCCCTCTGAATATCACCTTGGAGAACTTTTAGCACTTGCTAAACGCTACAGCAGGAATAGAGAATGACCAGTTTTGGTCAAGCAAATCTGATGAGTGAATTAGTTTCTGTCGGTGAGAGTTCTGTTTTTTCCTGTTAGCTGGGGTTATGGCCAAGCATTCTCACAGGGTAATAAATAGATAAATAAATAAACTTTGGACAATGCCTTTACCTGTGCCCTATATACAGAACTAGTCCATAGAATTTCCAGGATTTCAGGATATCACACAAAGGGGAAATAAAAACAAAAAACTGCCAAGTGATTTGGTCCTTTCCAAACTTCAGTAGCTGAGACAGAAGCAAGTAAATCGTACAGGGATGGGAAGGACAGAAAGAAGGCTTCCCTTGCCCCAGGAGCCACCGGCATGACCAGAGCCCACGACACCCCAAAGCTGATTTAAGTTTAAGAAAAAAATGACCTTCATGCTTTCCCTACCTCTAGGATGTAACTTTAAGTTTCTATTTTGTAATCTTTCCCTGTCTTGACATTTACAAAATCTGGCCCCCCCCCAACCCCTCCCCACCCCCCCCCCCCGGTACTCCTGCCCAGGCCCCCCATTTCCCTGCNATGACCTTCATGCTTTCCCTACCTCTAGGATGTAACTTTAAGTTTCTATTTTGTAATCTTTCCCTGTCTTGACATTTACAAAATCTGGCCCCCCCCCAACCCTGCCCAACCCACCCTCCAGTTATACCCCTAATTGTAACGCCAAAGTTTTCACTTTTGTGCAGCAGAGCACATCACAACGGTCACAAAATTGTGCAAAACGTACAACCATTCACACGCGTCCATACACGTGAAGACAACTATAAGCACTGTTTCAGCATGCAGGATTCAAACAATAAATAGCTAAATCTACAACACATTTCTTACCAGCCAAGGGAAAGTTTAAAGTCACTTATAAATAGAAAAGAACGTCTAGCAAACAGCTACCAACAATGTCCCCATTGTTCAGAAGCGTTTCTGGGGAGCACAGCCCTGGGAGATTAGCGTGGAGTCCAGCGGTCCTCACTTCTGCAGCCAGCCCAGCCACCTCCCCTCCTGGCCCCACAGTCGGGTTTTCAAATTTCCAACAGCAGCTGGTGTGGAGGCTTCAAGCTTGCTCCTCAGAGAGAGGTGACAACCATTTCAAATTTTACACATAAGTGGTGGAACCCATGGAAAATCAAATGCTGAATATGGTACAGCAAGGAAAAAGGGCTGGCTTTTCTCTCCCTTTGAGAAGCCTGTCTCTTATACNAACTGAAATCTGGCCATGGTGGTTTAACCACAGTGGTGAAAGCTTTTGGAGGCTGGCAATCCAGGGCTTGGACCTGTCTCTTATACACATCTCCCTTTGAGAAGCTGATTAATGCTGACATTAATCCACAATTACAAGACAAGGACTAGATCACAGGTTTGTTCATTCATATTTAAACCATGTGCCACTTGCACTGAAAATCCCACCCCCTCCCCCACCCCCCTCCTTCATGTCCAGTTAGAAGCATTTACAAGGTGCGGTGGATTGGATGCAAGTCTTGTAGCAACTTCTTTTCCTTTTTCTTGTCTTTCATTCAATTTGGCCTCTCTAAAGTAGAAATCACATCTTGTCTCATCCAGGGATGGAGTCAGCTAAAATAGAAGAGAAGGAAGATTTTTTTGTTAGTCTCAAATCTAAAAAAAAAAAAATTTTAATTCAAGACAAAGCTGGTCAATATTGCTTCTAAAGGACTTAATTACACATTTGGTAGGCAATGTGCAAAGATATTTAAAATGCCAGACTTAAATGAGCACACTTGTGCATTCGTGCATGCAGACAACGCTCCAGCCAAAACAATGGTATCCACAGACAAGATCCTCACTTCCTGATTAACCATACATACATGCAAATCAAACCTATACACCTAGGTGCTATTACATCTTCTGCTTCGGATATGCGTAATTCCTCTCCATGGTTAAACAGCGCCACTGTAAAGTGATCACCAAAGGGTCACAAGAGATTCCTTTGCCAACTCACCCCCACCCTCTTTGGCCCATTTACCATAAAGGATTCCAAATTAAATTTATTCACCATATAGAAAGCAGACATATTAATCCTCTTATTTAAATGCATCTCTGCTATTCATTATGGCAGAAATCAGTCTCGCTTCTTTTCACATGACAGCACACCAGGCCTCAGCAGCCAAGGCTGGAGTTTATTCTCCAAGTTCATCAGTCCACACTTAGGAGACTCGGGCTGTGGCATGCAGCAGTCAGCACTATCACCTACAAGACTGACTGACCGTCGATCATAAATTCAAGATGCTGTAAGCACAAGCTTGCAGGTTTCACGGGAGCTGGTGGTTTCTCACACCACCCAACCTTCACACTTGGTTAAGTCTAATTTTACATAACGAGGAGGGCTTTTGTCTTTGAAAAGCTCCCCCTATCTGTTCTTGGAGCACATTTCCAGCCCTAGCATAGGAATCTGAGCCCCAGTGCTGAAATTCCAAGTAGAGACAAAGGGAATTCAGGAGCAGCCGCTCATCACTCACGGAGTCCTTCTTTCTCTCCTGTGTTCAGAAGTCTGATTCATTCCATTAGCTGTTTCTTCCATTTCAAAACAGTGATTCAAGCTTTCAAGACATTCCTTAGACTACGGTGTCATCCCCTACCCCCACCTCCTTGGAATCTATATATCAACACGAGGCCAAAAGAATGTATCTTGTAATAATATGAAATTTCAAGATGTTGCATACTCAAACAGAAAAACAAACCAAAAAAAAAACAAAAAACCCCAAAACAAAAACACCTCTAGAAAGGGGAACAGGGAACAAAGCGAACCAAAATCCAAGTGTTGTCAAGCTGGGGCCACAGAGCACCATGAACACGCAGTGAAATCAAAGGCATTTCCTTTCTGTCCCTCCCAGAGCTGACAGAGCAGCAACAAAGAGTTAAAATCACCCTGGTGGATAAGCTTTCAGGCAGAGGGAAACTTTGTGTTAACACTGTATTAATTCAGGTAGCACCTACATTTGGAAGGCAAAGCCAGGTCCCGGAAGCACTTGCAGCTCACAACTGATACCTACACCGTACTTCTTTTAAGTCACTCCATCCGGCTTAAGTGTTTTAACATTATCTTGTGTGCAGTAAACTTTAAAAATTTAAACCAACATTCTCCCCGTCGGAAACTGCAAGAGTGGCTTTGATCAGGCCCACACCATTCTTTAAAAAGGCAAATCCAGCCCCTCAAATTTGCTTGTCCTGTGCTTGACTCTGGCTAAGAGCATCAAGAGTGGAGAGGATATGTTTCGAATATAACCCAACACTTTTTTTGCTCCATTTCCCAGGGGCCGGACATGTGTGATTAAATAGGTTCAAAGACCCAGGAGAGGGTGAATTCAAGTGTTTGCTAACATACTCACTCTGGGCTGAGAAAGAAGGTACCAAAAATGAAGTATAGAGATAACAAGCACGTAACAGTCATAGAAACCTCATTTTCCCACAACACATAAAGCTAATTCCACTTCGAGGTAAGGTCTAAATTGAAGGGAGGAAAGAAAACTAATAAAGAGTACTGAATACTTACTGTGTTACAGACATGGGCTAGGTATTTTTACCCCTTTCTTTGCTTTTTTCTCATTTGTCAATTCATCCAAGTCTAAACTAGGAGAGATCTCAAGGAAAGCACAATTTGAATCACTCATTTAACAAAGGGGAAGTCTGAAGTACAGAGAGGTCCAGACTCCACAGCTGAAGGCTAGAATCAGACACACGTGGTCGCTCTCTTTCTGCCTCCAGTTCCTTATCTTGCTCCAATGATGCCAAGCCAATTACCACTTGGAAGTATCGCCACTGTCACTGGCAATTTTTAAGGCTCCCCTATGCAAATATAGTCAATTCTAGACTAACACCCAATTTAGCGTGCTGTTAATTGATGCTTCTGCCTAGAAGGTTCTTTAAACTTGCTTTAGAGTTGAGTAATGCATTTATATCGCAAATGAAATAACCCCTTTCAGAGCATTTGTTTACTCAGGATTACTGAGATGCCAGCGAGGCTGCAAAAACCAGTTTGGTTTGGAACAGTTACCCTATTCGCTCCCCAGAGGACAGGCCTGCACCCCTGACAGTGTCTCAGTACAGGTAAACATTACGTTACTAAGAACTGTACCAACTGTCCAGGCAGGAGGAGATGAAGAAGAAATGAAAGAAATAGAAAGATTACATGTGAAAGGGAGGTCAATTTTACTGGTGTTTCTAAACAAGCTGTAAGAGACGAGGAAAGAGAAGACAAATGGAAGAGTCCAAACCCCCTCTCTGCTGGACGGCCCCCTTGAAAGGTGTGAAACATACTAAACACAGAACCAAACCTTTCCAAGTAATGAGTTCATCTTCACAAGCAGCTCCTCCAAAGCAGATTCTTAAACTTCATCCTCTTATTCTTTGTAACGAGCCCTCTAGTCACCAAAACAAATCAACCCATTCCATGTGCTCTGTGCTACGCTTACACATGCTTAAGTGACTTTGGGGCCAATCCTGAGAGTGCTTTACAAGCAAGCAAGGCAGCCATTAGCTCCCTGAACCCTGAACTGCGAGGGCCTATTAATTATTTGAGCCAAGAGTATGATATACTCTTAAGTACACAAGACAACCATTATGTACTCAGATATATGACACAGAAACACAACTTTTGTTCACCCTGACAATGGGGTCGGCCTGAATGATTAACTCTGAAAAGCTGCAGGGAGGGCGGTTTGGATGCCTCTGTGTCCACGCATCAGACAAGCTCATACAATGCAGGTGCAACTTTTTCCAAGGACAGACCCAGATTTCACGAAAGTTAGTGAATGCCCTAAAGGGGGCAGTTTGGGGACTGGGGGAGTGGCGGGGGGACATTTTAAATAAGCTAATAAATAATTTTGGACAGAATACACCGGGAATAATTTTCAGCATTCGATTTTTGAAACCCTACTTCATTCCAAAAAGGGTTTGAGGAAGCTCAGTCTAAATATCAACAATTATCTCCTGGGGTGATACCAGTGTGACGTGTACTAAGTGCCCACTTGGCATGAGCTGTGAAGTGCTTACGCTTTACAGTCAGACTGCCTGGGTTGAGGTCTTGACCAACCTTTCTGCCTGCTAAGCCCTATGACCTCAGGCAACTTACTTAACCCCTATGTACATCAGGTGTTTTCATCTATAAAACGCTCCTGTAATAATATCCCACAGGGTTGTTATGGGGACCAAATGAAAAGATCCATGTGAAACACACAGCCCAACAGTCAGCAAATGGGGAAGGCTCAGAAGACATCAGCTGGCACTATTAACATAGGTCAGGGTTCCCAACCAGGTCATAATTAGAATCACTGAAGAATTTTCTAAAAATGCTAATGCCTGGGACCCATCCAGACCCAACAAACCCAGCCTCTGGGGTGTGCAGATTTTGGAAAACTCCTTGGGAGATTTTGAGGCTCAGTAGAGGCTGAGAACCACTTGCTGATGATCCGGGGGGGTGGGGGTGGGGGGCTGCAGCTGTGGTCAACACAAGTGTTTAAGCTTTGGGGTGCAAGTGTGTTTATTGGTATAGTTTGTGTGGTACCTCTATAGGATGGGCTATATGGAGCCTGCCTTATTCCACGTACGAGCTTAAACAGCTCACTCAGCTATACAGATACTTACAGCTAAGCTGACTTACCTCACGCTCACTCTCTCCAGGATGCAAGGCATTTAAGAAGGCAGATGTTTCCAGGTGCTGACAAACGCAGTAGGAATCAGTGAGTACGGGACTGTGGTGATGCTGTTCCACGCATCCAACGTTGGGTCGTAGCAGTCCAGAGTTTTGCATCGCTGAATACCAAAGTACCCTCCAACCACGTAGAGTTTGTTTCCGGAGGCCACAGCGTGGCAGCTCATGCGCTTTGCCGTCACGTCGCCCACCTTGGTCCACTGGTAAGTCTCGCTGTTGAATTTATATGCAGAGCAGGCGGAGAACTCAGTATCTCCCCCCATAATAAAAATCTGGTTGCCCAGCACAGCTGCCGCCGTGTAACGCCAGGGCTGGGGACAGGTGGCTGGGACCGTCCACCTGTTTTCACACTGATCGTAACACTGAACTTTGGGGAGCTTGTCATGACTGACGCTGGTACCCCCAAAAGCAAACAGCTTGAGCTTGGCACTCACCACCGCGGCGTTGCTGACTCCTTCTCGGAGGGGAGCCACCATAGTCCATTTGTTGGTTGTGGGGTCGTAATGTTCCACTTGCTTCAGGGAGACTGAGGGGGAGGCTGGGAGGCAGCCAGTGGCGGCAGTGTGCCCGCCGACCACATACAGGCAGTGCTTGAGTTCAGCAGAGCCGTGGCCAAACCTGGCCACCAGCATGGGGGCTGCCTTGGACCACTCCTCATGCAGGGTATCATACACCCAGACGTCTTTCGAGACGCCATTCTCAGACCCTCGCCCCCCAGTAATGTATACTTTGCAGCCAATTGCACATGCACTGAATTCTTTTCTCGGGCTTGGGATGTCGGCCTTGGGAATGATCTCTTTGGCCTTCTGGTCGACCAGATACAGTTTGTCACACATGAAAGTCTGTCCTCCCAAGAGGAAGAGGGCATGGCCGGTTTTCCGGGGCCGGGCACAGAGGCTGGTCACCACACCGTCGTTCTGCAGGATTTTCAGTTTGCACCTGATGGCCTCTTCCACGATCTCCTTGCTCTTCCTCTGCTTGGTGATGAGTTCTTCCATGGCCACGTTCTCCATGAGATAGATGGCCGGCAGCAGCGCCAGCCGCACCGTCTGCAACAGCTCTGGGAGGTAGCAGTAGCGCTTCTTCAGGTCGTAGCTGATCCAGTTAATTGCAGACTCGTACACAAGCCTTTCGTCTTCGGTCTCCAGCTCCTCACTGGACAAGAGCTGCACCACCATGTCCTGGGGCAGCTGCAGGAAATCTTCGTTCTTCCTGATGGTCTGGAAGTTGCTGAGACACATCCGCCAGGAGAGCTCGTACAGCTTGGTGCACTGGTGCGCGTCGGACAGCAGCAGCATGCCCAGGCAGTTGGTGGGGTGCAGGTTCTTTTCCAGGAACTCGGCACACGCATCCCGGATGTCTTGAAACTCCAGCATGTCGCCGGCTTCCAGGAGCGACTCTGCATTTTCTTCATTGATGATGACCCGGGAGGAGTAGGCATAGTCGAGGAGCAGCTCCAAGACTTCCGGGTGGATGGAATTGTCAAAGTTGACTTCACTATCCTGGCTCTCCTTCAGGCCCCCGCTGAACATGGCTTCGAAGTAGCGGCTGCAGGCAGCCAGCACCGCCCGGTGACAAGGGAAGGTCCTGTTGCCCGCGTGGAGAAGGACGTCAGTGAAGAGGCACTGCTGGCGCAACAGGTTCAGGTGAGTGAGGACGCTGTCCGCGTAGGAGGACTTGTGGAACAGGTAGATGTTGATGGAGCCGCTGCTGGCCCTGGACTTGCGGTTCTCATGCACACTGACAGACATTGTTTCCACCCCTGCAAAAAACCAGACACAGCTACTGAACAGTGATGCTCCCAGTGTGCACAACAGCCGAGCCAAAGCCCCCGGCGCACCCAGAAGACAAAAGACACGAGGGAACAGAACACTCCGCTGTGGGCCCCGCTGCCTGCTATTCCGAATAATGGCTGGCCAGGCCTATCCAAAGCCAGAGACGGTCACCGATAAGGAAAGGCCCTTCACTACTGTTGAGCTATGTAAACTATATGTTGTTTAAAAAAAAAAAAAAAAAGTCACTGCTCAAGAGCAGGTTCATCTTGGAAAACCTGATTGCCAACTTTCAGGATGTTGAAGTCCTTGAGAATGTAAGTCAGCAAAAGCCAAGAGGATCAAGGTCTCATTCTCACTGCCCTGGTCCAGCTGATTCAGGGTTGGTCACTTGCAATGCCAGGCCTCCAGCTCTCGTAACGCCGGGATGGGCACAAGTTTTAATGCCCTATGCAGCATAAAGCCATGTGTAAGACAAATACCTACTAATTAATTCCATTAAGAATCCCTTTGGTAATACCCACTGTCTTTACCCAAGTTAAGTACAGTAAATGGGAAATGTAACGCTAAAACCACAGGTGTAAGCCAACTTCTGAAGAGACCAAACATTCACTTAACATTACAAATCATTTCTAACCAGGCACTTCTCCCACTTCAGTCCTAAAAGAGCCCCAATATAAACATGACCATATACTGATCAGCAAGCTATCCTGGAAACATCGAATAGACCCTGGCCTCGATTACCACCCAACTTTTCTGCTCTGGCCAGCTTCCAACATGGGGATTTGTGCCCAGAAAAGAAAGACTAGTTTGAGTAGCAGACTCAGGAGTTCCGTTGTTCTGTTCTCCCTGCTGTACATCAGTTCTTAGAAAACCAGCTGCAAGAACAAAGCGTGTATCCACTGCTCTCTCCCGATTACACAGGGACCACCAGGACCATCCCTGGGTACCTGCAAACGCTGGCACCTACATACAGGAAGACCAGAATGCAAATGTTACTTTATCTAAATCAAAACACACATACACACGTGTGTGTGTGTATGTGTGTTGCCAGCCATTGTTAACTTAGGGTCACTCTAGAATTTATTTGCCAACTACAGCGCTTTCCTCAGTATCTAAACGGGAATTACAGCAGAACCCAATCGACTCTTTGGCTTTCCTCAGTCATCAAAGTGTAAGCTAAAGATACAGGACATGCCTATCACCTAGCTTCAAAAACTGAATTATCTTTTTCCTTTTTAAACCTACCCTTCTGTTTAAGTCAAAGGAATAAAGGCTTCAGGAACCCGCCTGTCAGACGATTCTTAGGGAAGCTGTTTAGGGAAGCTGTTTATTCTCGGACAGTGAACTGCATTGATACAGTATCTGTTTAAAACAGGGAACAGCCAGTCCTTACCAGCCTTGTTTCCTTCAACCTGACCAGCGGAGGCAAGGCAGGCACAGAGAACAACAGAGGCAGGTGCCTTGGACTCACCGGTCTCATACTATTAGGAGCTGCAACTTGTTTCCTTTTATTTTAGGCATGTAACTTTTCATCATGAGTAACCACGATTTACTGGAGAAGAAAATAAACAACAGAGTCCCAGGGCTCTGGTGTTAAGACTTTAGGAAGTACCTATCAGTCTCCACAGTGACCTGAGCTGTGACAAATGGTGAAAAGGCCAGCATCACCCCCACCTCAAGCTAAGCCTCTAAGGTCTAGTCCATGTCACCCAAGGCCCAATGTAACCCCATGTAAATGCACCAGGTTCCCCAATGTGTTCAAAACCTGAATTAGCATCCCTGCTGTTCAACTGCTGTAGTCATCATTTGCATGAGCACATTCAATCTTAAGTACTTTGAAGAAGAATTTTAGCCTAAACCTCAAAAAATGGTATAAATACTCTTATGCCTTATATAGAAACTTGCAAGAATTCCAAATGAGTAGCTATGCTTTTTAATGTTTTTTTTTTTTAACTAATGCTTCCAAAACAATCTCAAAAGCTGCCTGCCTTGGATGGACCTAGAGATTATCACACAAAGTAAGTCAGATAAAGATAAACGTCATATGCTATTGCGTAAATGGAAAACCTTTTTTAAAAAAGATAGAGACGAACTTATTTACAAAACAGAAATAGACACACACACAGAAAACATACTTATGGTTACCAAGGGGGAAAGGAGGAATAAATTAGGAGTTTGGGATTAAAATATACACACCACTATATATAAAATAGACAGCCAACAAGGACCTGCTGTATAGTATAGGACCTACTGTATAGCATATATACTCAATGTCCTGCAATAGCCTATAGTGGAAAAGAATTCATAAACGTGTGTGTATTCTGAATACTTTGCTGTATACCTGAAACTAACAACATTGTAAATCAACTGTATTTCAATTAAAAAAAAAAAAAAAAGCTGCCTTCTTTCTGGCTGAGAGTGAACACAGCTGAAAGGAGAATGAGGCTCTTGCACAAGGTAGAGAAGAACCAAAGTACCTGCAGATTGAGCTGGAATCACACCCACCAGGCCCAGAAGGCATTTCCCTGAGCAGTGTAAAACAACACTCACAGCCAGGCTTATACTTAACATAACAGTTTAGAAGACTGGGATATAGGATCTGCATCTCTTTACAGCCTGTGTTTATGCTCCTGGATTTCCCAAGTAGGTTCAAAAGCCAGCAGAAGAGCCTAGCCTGTCATTTTGGATGCCACCCAGATGGAAAAGTGTGTCACAGTCAAAATCCAACAATCTTGCAGGAATATTTGATTAAAAGGTACACTTGAAGACCCAAGGGAGACAACTTGTCTTTTGGTTTAAAAGTATGCAAACATGAAAACATCAGCATAAACCATGTATACAGCCTCTAAACATACCTTCAACACAGAATGAATCATCCTTCTGGCATTTTTTAAGCCCCCAGAGAAATAATATTTGCATGCCAAGTAAGTGGCCAAAAAACGAACACATATCCTTAACCTGCCTCTACAAAGAAGAAGGGGAAAAGGGCTGCTATTACCAGTGAACATCAAAAGGAGTTCCGGCTACAGTAACTTCAGTTCACTTAATGCTCTTTAACCAGGATCTCAGCCTCCAATACTTAGCAGCGCGTCACATTTCTTTAAGTTTTGAACCTGATCTCCAGGCCATCGAAGGAGAAACTAGGCAGATTTTCTCAGGCAATTTACATTATTGATAACAAAGGAACAACACTATAAGGAGACTGTTAACAAGAAAAGCATTTTACCATAGAGTCCTCTATAGCACTTGTAACGCTCTTTAACACATGCTCGTGTGGGCGACACC
Source organism: Oreotragus oreotragus (assembly GCA_006410675.1). Lineage (NCBI taxonomy): Eukaryota > Metazoa > Chordata > Mammalia > Artiodactyla > Bovidae > Oreotragus > Oreotragus oreotragus. The sequence goes on along the minus strand of SJYX01007826.1, from coordinate 11,397 downwards.
AGATACACGCCAAGTTCAGTGGTTCATCTCCACCCCGCCTACCAATTCCTATCCTTCGAAACTAAGCATGTTAAGGCTAAACAACTTGAATGACAAAAAACTTATTTTTTTAGAAAGCAGTTTTCATTCATTCCCCACAGACATCTGGCCGCAGTGAACATGCCCTCTCTAGGGGTTTCTGTGCGTGACCCCAGTGCCGCGTAGGGTGCAAGGGTAACAAACAATCCCGCGCGCTAGGCATAGCCCTTCCCGCGGAGGGGAGTGGGGCGGCGAGGGGCTGGGGGTGTCGATCGTATCCTGGCTGAGCTCCTCTCTCCCCAGCGGCTGGTCCCGGCGGCGCAGAGGAGGCCCCTCGGGCAGTGCCCGGCTCTGCTTGTCGGAGGAGCGCAGCGGCGGGCCGGGGTCTCCGCCCGAGAACAGTTCCCCACCGCCACCTAAGTCGGAGCTCCAGGCTCCGCGAGGGCGCGCGCACGCACGCACACACACACACACACACACACACGCACACACACACACAGGCAGACCCTGACACCCACGGCGCCCGCAACAGGTCCGCGGCGGCGGCGGAGACTTACAGCAGTGGCGGCCGGCCACAGTGCACAACCAGTTAGCTGGGTCTGGCCTCGGTAACCTGGCGGGGAAGCGACGGATCAGACGTCTCAACCCCAGGGAGCAACAGCGACTGCCCTGGCGAAGGGAGCGCGCATGGGGCTCCGGCTCGCTGGCTGGTTACCGCGGGGTCTCACGATTCCCAGGTCACGGACTCTGTGCCTGCCACCCGCGGAGCGGCTCCCGTAGGGCGCTCGGGAGGGAAGAGCGAGCCAGCGGCCGCAGGCGCCGCGGAAGGAGGCGGGCGGAACGCTCGGGGGAGGGAGCTGGAAAAAGCCGTGCGCGCCGGCGGCCGCCTGGCGTCTCCACTCGGTGTCTGCAGCGCCTCTGCCGCGCCGCCTCCTCTCCGGCTGCCCGAGCAGTCTGCGCCCGGCAGCCCAGCGCCCGGCTATAAGCGGCGAGACGGGGAGGGGAGGGAGGGGAGGGGAGGGGAGAGGGCGCGGAGGCAAAAAGTGACACCAGGGGAGGGAGGGAGGAAGCGCGTGAAAGCGGCCGGCGGAGGAGGAGGAGGAGGAAGGGGAGGAGAGCGTGTCGGGGGAGTTAATCGAGAGAGGAAGCGGGGGAGGGGGCTGTGGCAAGTAGAGAGAGAGAGACAAAGCGGATGCGAAATCTCAGCCACGAGCAGCTGCAGCCTTCGGGCATCGCGAGTAAAACAAGTTTTCCTGGGTCGCTGTGTCTGCGTCTTGAGCAGAGTCCGGTGCTGAGGGACCCTTCTGGGGTGGTTGGGGACAGCGCGGCCCCCCAGGTGTGTGCTCCGCGTTGCGGGAGCCGACGTGAGGCTCAGCAAAGAGAGACAAGAGGCGAGACGGGTGTTAGTGGTTCGCGCCCTGGGCTCACACCCCCTGCCCGCTGGGCGAGATACCTGGAAAGAGGACAGTGGCGAGGTATGAACACAGTTTTGGACACTGTAAGCACTCCGCAGGTTGGGCAGAGCCGGGCTGTAGGGCTTCTCTGTAGGACAGGGGACCAGAAAGACTCGAGCCCCGGGCGCTTCCTGCCCCCACGTCCTCCCCCCGCCCCCCGGCCCCGCACCGCGGGTGCGGCACCCGGGCCGGAATCTGCCCCACGCCGCCCTAGGCAGCAGCAGCCGGGCGCTGTCCGGCGGAGCAAGCACCACGTGCTTTGCAGCCAATCGCTGTGGCCGTTTGATTCAAAACCAACTGCTCCAAGGAGTGGCCACGCCGCCACCTCTCCGTAGTGATAAACCTTTAATTGCCCCCTCAGACCTGGCTCTTTCCTATCTTTTATCGCCGGGTTGTGTTAGGTAGGAGTTCAGCAGAGAAATGGTTCAGCCCATACACGTTTGAAGCGCCGCGTGCCACGAAAAGGAAAAGTGATTAGAAAATCTCGAACAGCAATCACTATTTATGAAACCCATTTTTGATCTGTGTACCAAGGGCTTGTCTTTCCACTGGGAGCTGAAATGCCTGTTTTTATTTTTATTGGCCATTTGGAATAAAGTATATGAATGAACTGTAGAGATCACCGGTCCAGCCCCCCGCCCTCTTTTTTCACGGATTGGGAATCTGAGGTCCAGGGAGATCTGAAGTGAATTGTCCAGCTCGAGGGCACACGGCTACTTGCAATGGCCTAGCCCTATCGCTAGAGTGGAGATCCCCACTTCCCAGCTTTCTTTTAAATATTAGAGGCAGAAATGGTTTAACAGGCAAAGGAGGCTCCCCCTGGCGCGCCCGGAATCCAGAGACTAGAAATCAAGACCCTCTCGGTCCTTTAACCCCACTTTCCTTTAAGCACGGTCCCTCCAGGTATTCGCGCTGAGAAATTTCGCTCCTTGCAAACAAAGGAAGACAGTGCCCTCTGAAGTCCTTTGTTCTCATTAACTCGTCAGCTTCACCAGGAGCCTTTACAGATCTGCTTCATATTTTAACTTATTATGCAGAGTCGCGGCTCCAGACTGCTCCACAAAGCCAGAGAGGCCAAATCGGTTACCGGTCAGACCCACGTGCAGGGGGTCTACCAGCTGCAAGGTAAAGAGACCGGGTACGTTGCCAGCCGACCCCTGATTCCTAAAGATGTGGATAAAAATCAGCGAAGACCAGACAGAGAAAGGCCGCAGATATTGGAGATAGGTGCTGAAAAGCCGAGAGAGGTAAACGTGTTGTATTGGACAGATGTATTTAAAAAAGGGAAAAAAATGTTTTCTTAGCCTGCGGCAAGGTGTGGGGGAAGGTAATCAGTGCAGCCTCTGGAGGCACCTCCTCCTAGCGCTTTATCTTTCTGGACTTCAGGTCAAAAACAAGCAGGTTGATTCTGAAGACCGAATGTTAATATCTGCCCTGCAAGGTGAGACTGGGTTGGGGGTGGGTGTTCTGTGTAAGAGATTATACACTTTTTCTCATTAAAGAGAAGTATTTCCTTCTTATTTCAGTTACTTACCAAATCTACGGGGACCTGTACCTAGATGACCCTGCCTAGGAATAACACATGTCCTCAGTTCATTTGGTTGGCTGGAGATTTTGCCACAGGAAGCCGCTGAGCTAAGAACAGGCCATCTGTTTCTGTTGCGTCTTTACCACTCGGAAAATGCAGAGTGTCCTTAAACAGGGTGGGGGAACAGCAAAGTTTACATGTCTTTGCAAATAGCTTTGCTCAGCAGGCAGGACTGAGAAAAGAGAGGACTCCATCTGGCCATTCTGTCATCCACCTATGCTGTTTTCCTGTATCTTTTCTACCTAACGTGGTTGTGGTCTGGAAAATCTTGAACGTATTCAGTGACTATATACATTCACATCATCTGCCTTAGGGAGATAAGCAGCAGGGAGGAAGGGAAAAGAAATTACTTATTCTATGGGTTATAAAAACTAGAAGACAAATGACCTACAAACCGTACACTGGTTTGCTTGAGCCGATGCATGGGAAGTTTTCAGGCCTATAGGCAGTTTCTAATGTTTACTTCACAGCTGAAAGTAATTTGGCAGTTTAGGATCACAGCCGTTCAAACTGTTATTCCTCCAGCGTCTCTCAGCCAGTCCTAAAGGTAGTTCTTATCACTTCACTTACTAGAAGAAATGATGAGCAAGTCTTGTATTTATACAGGAAGAACTCTCTAGATAGACTTGTGATCAAACCGGATGATATAGGCTTCAGCGATATGAGTCATAAACATCTTGGGAGACTCTACAGACATCCCTGTTGTACAATGGCCACCACCTCCCTCAAGATGTTAGGCCAGTCCCCTGGGCCCCTGGGAGCTGGTCTTCGCCTCTGCCCCGTGACACCAAACCAAGGTCTCGTTTTTAATGCTATTAGAAGGCTGTGCCCAAGGCTTTGGCCTTGTTATCTCCCTTAACAATGTTATTTTGTTAGGCTGCAAAATAAGCAGCATGGGGTTAAATGTATTAGCTGCCTTCAAACCTAATTTATCTTCATTCCATCCTAATTTACACTTGGGTTGAATTAATGAGAATGATTTAATTAACGCCCTGCGACCGTAGTACCAGGAACAGGACAGCTCAGGGGATTAGACCAAGCAGTGGGCTAAGCAGCTGCCGCCCTGCCCCCTGTGGTCCCCTGAAAGCCCCACCCGCCTTTCAGGCACACTGCCTGCCAGTCTTCCGAAAGTGCCCTCTTTGTTCTTTGCTCCTCTTTTGGAGTGTGTGAGAGGAAGATGGCACTGCTTTCCTCCTCGTGCGGTCTGTGAGATAGGCATGTGAAGTCAGCGCGGCCTGGAGCCCAGGCTGAGTGTCAGATTCGAGCTGCAAGTGAACACCCAGCCCGAGGTGACATGCCACACCTCCCACCCCTCCCCGGCCCAGCGCGGGTCACGTGAGCGCAGGCATGTGTGCGTCCTGGGCTCAGCACCTGTGGGAGGAAAGAGAGCCCAGCAGGATGGGCAGGGAGAGGAGCTGAGCTTCGGCACAGTCTCGGTCAGAGATGACGCCGTGGAGCTGTCCCCAGGTAGCCTGAGAAGACCAGGCTGTAGTCGGCTGCTGAAGGCAGGCTGCCCAGGAAAGGGGCCGTGGCACGGTCATGTTCCCCAGAGGCCGTTCTGAGGGCTGCTGCTAGCACCCCCAGGGCCAGGCGAGGTGTCCTTCATTCTCCAAGGAGATGCTGAGGTGCTCAGAGCACTGCCTGCTTTGACTCCTCAGCCTCACACACAGACACAAGCCTAGAAACCTACTACGGAAGTGAGGCTTCAGATCCTACCAGCAATACTCTTCAATAAAAAGGAGAATTTTTTTTGTTAATTTGACTATTGATTAAAAAGACAAGGATAGGAAAAACGTAAAGTAATCAATGCAAGAAGTCATCAGCGTTGTTCAAGTCAGTTATTTGTCTCTCTGGGAAGAAACAAGAGGTCTAAACTGATAGTTGTCTAAATTTTGGTTTACCACCTGCTGCACTTATATCTTTTTAACTGTATTTGCGTTAAACATGTCACGAGAACCTTTGAGAGTATTCTTAGAACTGGATCCAAATTGGCATGGTCATATTATAAGTTTTTACTTGTTTTCCTAAAAGCTTCTGTTGGAGAAGAAAATGGCAACCCACTCCTGTATTCTTGCCCAGAGAAATCCATGGACAGAGGAGCTTGGTGGGCTATACAGTCCATGGGGTCATGAAGAGTTGGACATGACTGATGTGTGTGAGCTCTTTATGTGTATTTTGTAAATTAAGTTGGATTATAGTGTGACTTTTTAATTTCCAATTCCAAGTGCTCGCTGCTGCTATCTAGGAATACAGGGGGCTTGTGTATAAGGATGTCTAATGGAAAGTCGTGTGTGGCTCTATTTGTGACCTTTCAGCGCTGAGCACCACCATGGGACTGCACCCCTCTATTCAGGGTTAGAGCTGGGGAGTTCGTTCTTTTATGAGACTGTCGCTTTCCACATCCCCGAGTGACATGGCACGTGGTAGTTTATTGACTGCTTACAGCACCGCCGAGGGACACGTCTGAGGCATTTTTGCTTGGTATTTCTCCTTAAGGTCCTGGTCATTAGTAAATCAGGTCATTCAGACTTGTTACTTCTATTGCAGGGCCGTTTAAAACAAAGATCTTCACAACCTATGCTGGGTTATTGATTTTAGGGTCAAGCTTTTAAAGCTGCATTTGTTATCTTCTCTTTGATCACAAAAGCACTATATGGTAGGAGGTTGGGGAAAAAACAGAGAAGTAAAAGAAAAAATTAGAGATAATGACACTTAGCACTTAAATTCTAGTCTTTCTGTATCTACGTGATATTTTCTTTTTGGCAGCTAATTGGTTAAGGGCAGAGACTCTGGAGCCAAGCTGGAATTCCTGCTTTGACATTTACTAGGGAGGTGTTTGGAGGCCAAGTATTGTAATACCTGGGTGCCTTAGCTTCCCAGGTTGCAATATGAGCTAATAACAGTACCTGGCTCAGAGGGCTGTTTGGCTCCTTAATAAATTAGCATATGTAAAGTGAGTGGGATGGAGCCAGCTAGTGGCGAGTGCTACATAATGGCTCCTTTCATGATTCTGCAGTCAACTGTTTGAGAATGATATTCCTGCAACCCCACAGTTTTTTCCTAGGAATTCTCCTAATAAAGACCTGAATCCTTATCAAAGCTGCTATTAATATTCCTACGACCTGCCCAATAGCACTGGATTAAGGGACATTTCCAGTCTTGAATTAATGTATTAATACATACGATTTTGGAGTGTTTATCTGAGGCTGTGCTTCTCTCAAACCCAACTTGTGCAAGAAACACTCGAATTCATGGGAGTCACCGCTGCTGCCTCCCACCTCTTACTGACACGTCCTTCTTTTTGTCCTGATCTTCTGTTGATGATGGAGAAACAATTCTTCACCTTCCATCATCTTAAAAATTAAGCAGATGAAAGGGGAAGGTATTTAAGAAATCATATGTTTTTTAAAGCAGTATTTAGAAGGCAGCAGGCCAAAAACACTGCATACATGGAACACAGCCCTGCTTCTTCCTGCCCTGAGGTTCTGGTAGAGGACCCTAGGTAAAAGCTCACTCCTATCTGTCAGAATCACACCAGGACCTCTGCAGGGTGAGATCTTTCACAGCCCAGGGGCATATGAAACCATTTTCCTTTGCTTCTCCATAATTTTTGAGTGTCCCAAGGCCCCTGGATCTAAACTCTTAATTTGTCCTAAGTAATTACATTGAAGAATTGACCGTTGTTCCAAGCAGTGAAAATGAAGGTTTTCTTTGGCCTATAGGCTCTGCTACAGGGCAAGATGCCAGGTCTGAGCAAGTCTGGGCATGAAAAAGGGGCCAGAAGAAGGAACCTTTGTGGTCCATGAGCTCCTACCTTTGAATGAATGAATATTAAGAGGATTTTATGGCACACTGTGAGCACACACTTGACTCAGACCAGAGTCTGAAATCAGAAAGCTGCAAGTCAGAATAAAGAAAGAATGAACAAGAAGAGAGAGATGCTGGTGAGTGTGTTGTCTTTAAGTTCTCGTAACTGTTTCTCCTCATGATTTTGAAAATACAGCCTGAACAAGGATATACTCAGCTATTAAAAAGAATGCATTTGAATCAGTTCTAATGAGGTGGATGAAACTGGAGCCTATTATACAGAGCAAAGTAAGCCAGAAAGAAAAACACCAATACAGTATATTAACGCATATATATGAAATTTAGCAATATGTAAACAATGACCCTATATGCGAGACAGCAAAAGTTAGATACAGATGTAAAGAACAGACTTTTGGACTCGGAGAAGGCGAGGGTGGGATGATTTGAGGGAATAGCATTGAAACGGGTATATTATCATATGTGAAACAGATCACCAGTCCAGTTCGATGCATGAGACAGGGTGCTCGGGGCTGGTGCACTGGGATGACCCTGAGGGATGGGATAGGGAGGGAGGTGGGAGGGGGATTCAGGATGGGGGACACACGTACACCCATGGCTGATTCATGTCAATGTATGACAAAAACCACCACAATATTGTAAAGTAAGTAACCTCCAATTAAGATTTTAAAAATATGTAAATAAAGTCACAAGGTTCCCCTAGACACATAAGTCACTTTTGAAAACAGTCCTAAAATCCCAAATAAAGTTGGAAGACTTGCTATTTCTTGATCTGAGGATATTTGGAAATACTGTAATATCAGGAAGAAATGAAGACTTTAAAAAAGTATATATATTCAAGTAGTTCTAAATCAGTTTTCTTACCTGCAATTATCTGAAAAATTGTGGTTTTATTCATTCATTTGTCCATTCATCCAGTCATTCATCCAGCCAATATTTACTCACAAGCATCATATTAATACTTAAAGCTGGGGAAGTCCCCAATTCCATTTTATCTAGCCTTCTACTGTGATTTTACACTGTGTAGGCTTGGCTTGCCATCAATGTCCTCTTATTTGCATTTCGAATGTGTCTCTTCCCAAAGCTGAAACCACAGAAAAAGTCATATAAAGAAACTTGAAAGAAATAAGCAGGAAAGAACATAAACACAGGCAGAAAAGGAGCTCAATTTCTGTCACCCTGATTGCTGTTAGTTTAGAAGAAAACCAAGAGAAGGCAGAGCGCCGGGGCTGTGAACTGGTGGTCTTCAATTGCCATTTTTCACCCAAGGATTATAAATAAAGCCTTTATTGCCTCATTAAAAGCTGGCCTGTTAAAAATGGTTAAGTGGCTCAGTATGGCGCTAGCCAAGAAAGGAAACGGGAAACCTCACAGGCAGGAGGCGAGAGTCAACACTGCCCCTCCTTAATTTTCACAAGGGCTTCTGTTTTCAAGAGGCTCTGAGTTTTGCCACAATGCAAGGAAGCATCTCGGGTCCCCAGAACTGCCCATCAGTTTCTTCTGTACCTTTTTTGGGTCACTTGCCCCACATCAGCAGGAACAGCAAGTTATACTCTGATGTTTCTGACTGACAGCGTTCCAGGCAGGCAGATTCTCCATCAGTTTCATCAGCTTACGTTTTCTCTGTCTCACTGGTGTATTTTATTTTTAACTTTTTACTTTGTATGGAAGCATAGCTGATTAACAACATCGTGGTAGTTTCAGGTGGACAGTGAAAGGCCTCAGGCGTACATATAGGTGGATCCATTCTTCCCCAGACTCCCTTTCCACCCAGTCTGCCACATGACACTGAGCAGAGTTCCCTGTGCTGCGCAGCAGGTCCTTGTGGGTTATCTGTTACAAACTAGCCACTGGTATATTTTTTAAATGTCCGACACAGTGTTGCATAACTTACGTTAAACCTTTAAGAACTCTCTCAGTATTTTCTGTATATATATTTCTGCTACAGACAGAAGTTGTTGCTTTTCCCCCCTTCCCGGTTACAGAAGAAAGGAAACTGTTATCCTGAACAAAGCCACGAATGGGACGCTGCGGGGCAGAACGGAGAGGCAGGGCCACGGTGCGAAACTGGGATGAAGCAACAGTGCCCTCTTCTGACTACAATGAGGAACCACACAAAATTCTAGACGCTCAGACCCCGGAGATCTGCTTTAGGACGCGGTGCCGCTAGGTGACAATCGTGTATCGTGTACTTGAAATTTTGCCAAGAGGGTAGGTCTTATATTAAGTGTTCTTATCACAAAGTTTTAATAATAAATGAAGAGGACAGGAGGAAACTTGGAGGTGATGGACATGTTCATGGCTTAGACTGCAGTGATGGTTTCACGGATATAGACTTACTCCCAGATTCATCAAGTTGTATGTATTAAAAATGTACAGCTTTTTGGAACATATTTGAGTCAGTTCTAATGAAGTGGATGAACCTAGAGCCTATTATACAGCGTGAAATAAATCAGAAAGAGAAAAACAATGTATATTAACACATACATACGGAATCTAGAAAGACAGTACTAATGAACCTATTTACCGGGCAGCAGTGAAGAGGCAGACATAGAGAACAGACTCATGGACACAGCTAGGGGAGGGAGGAAGGAGACGGTGAGATGGACGGAGAGAGAAGCATGGAAACGTACACACTACCATATGTAAAGTAGAGAGCCAGTGGGAATTTGCTGTATGACTCAGGGAACGCACACAGGGGCCCTGTAACAACCTAGAGGGGTGGGAGGCGGGAGGGAAGATCAAGAGGGAGGGGACATATGGACACCCATGGCTAATTGAGGTATGGCAGAAATCAAACCAATATCCTAAAGCAATTATCCTTCGATTAAAAATAAATTTGAAAACAAAAAAATGTACAGCTTTTTGTGTGTCAATTATATCTCAATAAAGTGCTTTTTTTTTTTTTTTTTAACCAAAACACACACACACATACAACCAAGATATGGGAAAAGGAATAATGAACATGGTGTGGGGCCTTTTGAGGAGCTATATAGCCCTGAAGGTTATGACTCAAATGAGCCCTGGCAGGTGTAATCTGGGGGCTGACAGTCTGCAACTCTTATGTCCTACAGCCTGGCAAACAAAGGGCACAGCTGGGCCATCACTCTCCCCAGACTGAGCAATTCCTACGGCTCATTGGCTGGTCCAGTGCCACTGGCTCTTCTGCATATAGTGCATACAACTTGTATACAGTATATGTTGTCCTAAAGGCTCCTGGACAGAGACCCATTTGTCCACTGGGGTGGTCTTAGAGCTAATAAGAATGACAAGAATCCCTAGCATTTATTTTGTCTTGTTATTGTTGTGCAGTTGCTAAGTGGTGTCCAGCTGTTTGTGATCCCATGGACTGCAGCATGCGAGGCTCCCCTGTCCTTCACTATTTCCTGGAGTTTGCTCACATTCATGTCCCTTGAGTCAATGATGCTATCTAACCATCTCATCCTCTGCCATCTCTTTCTCCCTTTGCCTTCAGTCTTTTCCAGATTCAGGGTCTTTTCCAGTGAGTTGGCTCTTCACATCAGGTGGCCTAAGTCTTGGAGCTTCAGCTTCAGCATCAGTCCTCCCAATAAATATTGAGGGTTGGTTGCCTTTAGGATCGATGGGTTTGGTCTCTTCTCTAGCACCGCAATTCGAAAGCATCAATTCTTCAGCGCTCAGCCTTTGGTATGGTCCAATTCCCACATCCATATATGACTACTGGAAAAACCATAGCTTTTACTACATGGGCCTTTGTTGGCATAATGATGTCTCTGCTCTTTAATACACTGTCTAGGTTTGTTATAGCTTTCCTTCCAAGGAGCAAGCATCTTTTAATATCATGGCTGCAATCACCATCTACAGTGATTTTGGAGCCCCCCCAAATAAAGTCTCTCACTGTTTCCATTGTTTCCCCATCTATTTGCCATGAGGTGATGGGACTAGATGCCATGATCTTAGTTTTCTGAATGTTGCGTTTTAAGCCAACTTTTTCACTCCCCTCTTTCACTTTCATCAAGAGGCTCTTTAGTTCTTCACTTTCTGCCATAAGGGTTGTGTCATCTGCATATCTGAGGTTCTTGATATTTCTCCCAGCAATCCTGATTCCAGCTTGTACTTCATCCACCCCAGCACTTGGCATGATGTACTCTGCAGGGTGACAATATACAGCCTTGACGTATTCCTTTCCCAACCTGGAACCAGTCTATTGTTCCATGTCCAGTTCTAACTGTTGCTTCTTGACCTACATACAGATTTTTCAGGAGGCAGGTAAGGTGGTCTGATACTCCCATCTCTTGAAGAATTTTTCACAGTTTGCTGTGATCCACACAGTCAAAGTCTTTGGCCTAGTCAATAAAACAGAAGTAGATGTTTTTCTGGAACTCTTGCTTTTTCAATGATCAGTAGATATTGGCAATTTGATCTCTGGTTCCTCTGCCTTTTCTAAATCCAGCTTGAACATCTGGAAGTTCACAGTTCATGTACTGTTGAAGCCTGGCTTGGAGAATTTTGAGCATTACTTTGCTAGCATGT
>SJYX01007825.1:8448-22614 GCA_006410675.1 Oreotragus oreotragus | reverse complement strand
TAAAGTGAGCTCAAAGGGCAGACGTCTCAGCCCCTAGCCCGCCCCACCCAGACACATGCTCTCCACAAACAAGCAGCCAGAGATGCTGTAATTGACACTGCCCATCTGCCTGCAGTCTGATGGCTGAACCCCAGCAATGAGTACTAAACAGTAACCTGCGCTTTCTGCTTCCGGCTTGACCACCGGCTCCCCAAAGTATGAACTTTTCAGCACGCTTGCTGTTCCATGGACCTCTTTCAAAGAGGCTACCAAGCCAGATCAAATCCATTTAGTAATAAGTTAAAATTATTGCTCTCTGTTAAGACTCTGTGTCTTCTTTCCATTACCAGCATCAGGAGAGAGACGAGTAGGGGCAAATGGAACAACGTGCTTATTTCTACAAGCCCGGCTTACAAGCTGCTATTTCTGCCCACACCTGTCATCTACAAGGTGAGCCCCTCACCTGGGGAGTTAGCTGGGGGAGGGGCAGCAAGCCCTGTACCTTGCCGATTGGCTGCCGAGCTCCCATCCCATCCAGACCCCTGCAAGGGGGCATTGAAATGTTGTGATGCTGCGGCCGGACCTGTGCACACTGCCACTCCCTAGCACCAATGTGGGCTTAATTTATTATGTGACCACTTCAGATGGATTGCGGCTCTCGCCTGAATGGCTGGCTGTATTTGCATACCTTATATTTACAACTGGCAGATAAAAAACTCCTCTGAGGTAGGGACCGCAGGCACGTCTATGAATAAATCACTAGCAGGGGAAGGAAAAATCAGAAAGAGTTTCGCGCCTCATATTAGAAATAATTATGCTCACAGATATAAAAGCACAGTTGTATGGAGAGATAAGCACACAGCAGGAGATCCTGGTTCTCCTCTCAGGGTTGGGGGGTGGTCCCCAACCCTGCCTCCTCCAGGAAATGATGGTTGGGCTGAGTGGTGCGCTGTGAGCCACTGTGGGAAGGACACAGTCAGACCAAGACGTGGTGGTCTGTCTTCTCCATCAGCCTGCTGGGCACCTGGTGGGCGGTGTCCTGTGATGCACAAGGCACCTGTGGGCCTGGCCCCTCTGGATGGTCCAGAGTGACTTCAAGGGGACGGGCAAGGGGAAGACGTGCTTGTGGTTTAGAAGGTCGCTCACGACTCTGCAATAAGGCTACAGTTCTGTGTCAGAACAAAGCCTTTTCCTATGGTCTCCATGCCTCGTCTTGAGACCAGGAGGCAGCTGGCCATGGAAGTTACAGCCCAAGTGCCCCTTTGATGGTGTGATGCACCCATGCCCAACCTCACTCAGACATTTCTCCTTGAGAAGTCTGGGGATAAGCACTGGCAGCAGCCTGAACAATAAGAAGCCTCCATCCTTGACGTCCCTGTCTACAAAGGTGAGTCTCTGAGACCCCTGGAGCCCTGAAGATTCAGGAGCAAAGGTCAGAGTTGGAAGTGGGGGGCTGATCTCAGTAACGCCTTCCAGTGTTTTTTCCTCAATAGGTCCAGACTGCCTCTACTAAATTGTCTTGGTTGAATTGAATGAGAAGAAATAACCTGGGAAAATGATACCCAAGCTACAAATATTCATATGAGCACCAGGGAGTTCACCCCAACTCTTTAAGCCAAGAGTTTATCTGCTTCTCCCAGGGACATTCTGATCTGTTAAGTATGACAGTCTCTAAGCCAACTGTACAGAGTTGATTTATGAATATAATAACTCAAGAGGGTTACCAGGGATAAGAAACATCAAAAGATACTCCAGAAAACCCAATGGCCTTAGAAATCTGGCTATGAGCACTTCCAACCATTTGTGTAGAGATAGTTCTTTTCAACAGATTTCTAGAATGTGTTAGTCTGCCCCACTGCCAACTTTCTTGGCATTTTGGTCCTGACTGTGGGACACAGGATAACACACAGCAAACCTCAGTCTTCCATTCTTGGAACCAGCTGCATCCTGGCTGTGCTGAGTCATTCTTCTTCATCTTGGGAATAGAAATTATGGAGAGTGAAGCAATAGTGATGATGCTGCAACAAAAANGGGACACAGGATAACACACAGCAAACCTCAGTCTTCCATTCTTGGAACCAGCTGCATCCTGGCTGTGCTGAGTCATTCTTCTTCATCTTGGGAATAGAAATTATGGAGAGTGAAGCAATAGTGATGATGCTGCAACAAAAATTGGAAGCTGGTTGTCTGGTTTTCATCTTTGATTTTAAACGAGTAGCTCTCACTGGGGAGAGGTGGCATCCTTTGGCCAGCCCTGGCTTCAGAATCACCAGTCTCTAGTGGTTTCAGTAACTCTGACAGGCAGACAGGAAACACAGCTGTGTCACTGGGCTCAAAATGCACCTGTCACACCTGCCCTGCAATTACTGATATTCCTTCGTATTTCTTTATATTAACTTTTATTGGACTATACTCCATTTATATCCTTCTTCCTTGTTATTTGCAGAAATTAAAGAAACAAACTGACAAGTCCCCCATCCTCAGGGTCATGACCTGGTGCGTCCTTAAGATGAGCCCACATTCACTAACATGCTCTATGTCATTCTCCCCAAGGACATCTTGGGGTGGCAGGCTGCTCATCAACAGAATTTAAACACTTTCCTCTTAATTTATTGGCTTCCACGATCAAATCTTAGATCCTAAATGTGATACTGATATGTGAGTCCTCCCTGAACCTCCCACTCCGTGTCAGGAGCACAGCTGGGTGTGGACACACTGGTGCAGCATCCAAGTCATCCTGGGAAATCTGCATCTGGACCCTGGAGATGCTGGGAGCTGCTGTCTCCAGGGTGGCCTCCAGGAAGCCAGCCAGCATCAGCATGGGGACCTCCCTGGTGGTCCAGTGGCTGAGATGCCACGCTCCCAATGCAGGGGGCCTGGGTTGGATTCCTGGTCAGGAAACTAAATCCCACATGTGGCAACTAAGACACAGCCAAATAACAGAGCCAAATAAATAATTTTAAAAATCAGCATGGGTAGCATCCACGCCGGAAACCAGCAGCTGCATTGTAAAACGTCCAGGAATGCACAGGAAATGATGAACCTATTGAGAAGTCATCTAATAAAAGTTTAAGGAAGGCGCTGCTATGGGGTCAGATCTCAACCCCCCAAACAGAGACATGTTTGCTTCAGCTCATTTGTTCTAAAAGCAGAGGCTCCTCTCTGCAGGAATGTGTGTGGATGATTCATGCCGAGTCATCTCTGGGAACCAAGAGGGAGCCCCTCAGCGTGGGGGAGCGTATGGAGAACTGCCAGGGCCTCCAGGCTCAGTCCCCAGAGGAGGTGGGAGCTCCCGGCCCACGCGAAGAAATGACCCCAGGGCCCCCTGGACCCCTGGCAGCGGTGTCCACTCGCCTGCCTTCTTGTCATCCTGACGCAGAGACAGAAGTCATACATTCTGGAAGCTCAGTTTCTTTTCTTATGTCTCACTAAACCCTATGATTAAGCCGGGGGAACTGAGGATTGAGAATCAATAAAGTGGAAATGTTAATAATGAAAATAATAGCTACTTTCTGGGAAAGATTGAAGGCGGGAGGAGAAGGGACGACAGAGGATGAGATGGCTGGATGGCATCACCGACTCAATGGGCGTGAGTCTGAGCAAGCTCCGGGAGCTGGTGATGGACAGGGAGGCCTGGCGTGCTGCAGTCCATGGGGTCATAAGGAGTCAGACACAACTGAGTGACTGAACTGAACTGAACCATTATAAGTAGTATTTGTTAGCCGGTGGTCTCTAGGAGTCAGACACGACTGGACGACTTCCCTTTCACATTTCACTCTCATGCATTGGAGAAGGAGATGGCAACCCCCTCCAGTGTTCCTGCCTGGAGAATCCCAGGGACGGTGGAGCCTGGTGGGCTGCCGTCTACCGGGTCGCGCAGAGTTGGACACGACTGAAGCGACTCAGCGGCGGCAGCAGCAGCCAGTAGACTCCTCCGTGAGAGAACAACAGCGGTAGCTACACCCACTCAGAAAGCAGAGCTACAGAGCCCAGTGGCACCTGGTCATAGAAGTGTCCTCAGCTGAGAAGAAACAAAACCAGAGAGGGGAGCGAGGCCACCCGGGGACCAGCCGCAGCACGGAGTTACCACCACTCCAGGCCTGGAGCCTCCCATGGAGGGAGGAAGGCCCCCCCCCAGGCCCAGTGCTGGGGCTCACGGGAGGGATCAGGGTGAGGAGAAGATGCCGATCCCGCAGGAGACGCCAGCAGAGCAGAGGCAGGGAGTGGGGATGGCCCTTGCGTCCTTCCCGAGCCTTCCACAGGGCTGGCCTGGCTGGAACCCAGCTGGTGAGGGTCCAGAGTCCCCAGACCCACACCTGTTCCCACCAGAGCCACCCCCTTCTCAGACGGCGCTGCGACCCAGGCTGCCCTTCAGGCTCGGCCCTCCAGCCTGGGAAGTGCCTCTTACGGCCACCCCATCACAAGGCCGGTCAGCACCTCTCAGGCCTGCTCCCTTCTCTCCGCCTCCTGGAACCCACGCCCGCCCAGGTCGCCTGCATCTCTCACCCACACTTTCTCTACCTGAGATCCACCCCACAGCCTGTTTAACTCACTGTACACCAAGAAGAATCTTCCTACACTTAGTTGCAGGTTTAGCAAATCAATATTCAAGATGGTCTACTGCATTTGAGCTTCTGATTATACCATGAATATTTTTTAGTATCATTATGTCTCCTGCATGCATGACCCAGCAATTCTACTCCCTACGTATATACCCAAGGGAAGTGAAAATGTGTATTCCCACAAAAACTGGTATAAAAAGTTTATAGCAGCATTGTTTATATTAATAATAGCCAAAAGACTTAAGAATCTGCCTGCAATGCGAGAGATGTGAGTTCGACCCCTGGATTGGACAGATTCTCTGGAGAAGGAAATTCTTGCCTGGGACATCCCATGGACAGAACCTGGTGGGCTACAGTCCATGGGGTCACAAAAAAGTCAAGCATGACTGAACGGACTTTCACTTTCACTTCAAAAGACCTATCCATCAGATGAATGGATAAAGACAGTGTGGTATAGTCATGCAATAGAATATGATTCATAATAAATGAAATACCAATCCAACCAACACCAACAGCGTGTTAGAACCTTGAAAATGTTGCACCGAGGGAAAGAAGCCAGTTACGAAAGGTGGGGGTGGGAGGGATGTGAGGAAGGAAGACAAGAGCTAAAGGTAGGGGTTTGCTTCAGTTCTCTCGGGTGAAGATCTTCTAACATTGACTCTGGTGATGGTTGCCCGTGTCTGGAAGTCACCAAAAGCCACTGAGCTGCACACTTGAAGTGGGTGAATTGTNAGACAAGAGCTAAAGGTAGGGGTTTGCTTCGGTTCTCTCGGGTGAAGATCTTCTAACGTTGACTCTGGTGATGGTTGCCCGTGTCTGGAAGTCACCAAAAGCCACTGAGCTGCACACTTGAAGTGGGTGAATTGTGTGCTGTGAAATACATCTCAGTAGAACTGTTTGAGGGGGAAAAGTATATCCCATGCAGTTTTTGGCCTACACTTACACTAAAAATTTATATTTGCTTCATCTGAAAGTAGAATTTCACTGGGCTTTCTGCGTTTTATCAGGTGATCCTACTTAGAGCAGAAATCAGATCATGTGACTCTTTTGTTACACTGTTTCAATGACCTGCCTTTGCAGTGAAAAGAATCCATACTTCTTGAAGAACTTTAAGATTAGGAAAGATCTGGTCCCCACTCTCCCTCCAGCCTCCTTTCACGCCAGCATCCTCTTTACTCACTCTACTCCAAACGTTGCCCAGCTCAGCTCTGCCAGCAAAACACGATCCTCCAGACTCTGGGTCTTCTTTGCAAGGCTTCCCTTCCCCACTGCCTCCCCACTCCTCATTGGAGGCTGAAGACACCAGCTACATGTTAATCGTAATGGTTCTGATGAACTGAAGGCCAAAGGTGGTTGAAGGAAAAATAAACAGAGTATTGAGGGTGAATCATCCAGCCTAGGGAAAAACCTGAAATGATGATTGTTTAATTCTAATATCAACTTTTTTTCCCAAATATAGTTTTTATTAGGCATCTTCCATGCCAACAGCCTCAGATATGCAGATGACACGNACCCAGCAATGTGGATTTCATGAATTCAATTAATTTGCATGGCGATCGATACGGGAGGGTTTGCTAGGGTCCCCGGGGGAAGTTAGGACATTGTTCTGCACACTATTGATTTTACAATGTAAAACAAAACCTCTCTCCTCGAATTCATAGGTGCCCATTCATCCATATTAACTTTCAGATCATTTATTTTTGTATGTCTTTCAACTCTGTTTGTTGCTATCACACAGATGCAGAGTATTACATTGTAGGGAATAATTGAATCAATATAGTCATGCTACGCCAGGCTTCCCTGACTTGAGGAGACGCTGGTCGGCAAGCTACTCTTCCTTGTACCCCTGCCCTCTGCCGTCCCCAGCCATCCCCTCACCCCACCCCACCCCAACCAAACACTCCCTCTCCCAACAGGCCACTCCCTGAACCTCCATCAGACTTATCTGCTTGATTCAAAATAGAGTGTAGCTAGAGGGATGTGGTCAGACAACAGGCAGAACTTCTCAAGCCCAAGAAGGGTTGGCAGGAATACAGGACTCCCCTTTTCCAAAGGATCTTCCGAACCAAAAACACTCAAGCAGGATGGTGGCCTCAGTCAGGGGTATAGACTCAATAACCCCTCAGTGACCTGTGTCTCTGCTATTCAGAGGACAGGCATTTATATCCTGAGCTGAGGGAAGAGTATTTCGTCTCCTTCCCCAGAGGCACTGAGATCGAGGAGACAGCATTTCCCCAAGTTATCCCACCCCCATCTCACAGAAGAGGCCAAGTTTAATAGGAGGGGTGGCCATAAAAAAAGTATCGGGCTGGCTTCCCTGGTGGCTCAGTGGTAAATAATCTGCTGGCCAATGCAGGAGACATGGGTTCCATCCTGGGTCCGGGAAGATCCCACATGCTGTAGAGCAACTAATCCCGTGCACCACAGCTATGGAGCCTGTGATCTAGAGCCTGGGAACCGCAACAACTGAAGCTTGGAGTCCTTGCTCCACAAGAGAAGCCACCCCAGTGAGAAGCCCAAGCACAATTACAGAGTAGCCCCGCAAGCCGCAACTACAGAAAACCCCCCACAGCAACGAAGACTCAGCACAGCCAAAATACCAAATAAATACAATTATATATTAAAAAGTAAGGGGCCAATCAGTCTTAGCCCCCCATTCTCCCCAACTCAGGTGTCCCCAGCCCTGCTGTGTTCCTGAGACCCGGCCCCTCCCTACCCAATGGCCAGCCTCCCCCAGGCCTCCCTGAAAGAGGCCAGATGTATTCTCAACAGCATCCAGAAAGTGACATGAACACGCAGGTGTGCGCACACACAAACATGCACACACATACACACCAGTTCCAGATACAAGGCTGGGGGCCCCCAACCCAGCCACACCCTTGCAGAGAGCATGAGCTGGGGCTACCCCACCTCCCTCCACAAAGCTCCAACTCAGCAAAGCGCCCTCAGCACCCCATGTCTGGAGAAGGAGAGAAGCCTTTTTTTAATTTGTCTCTGTCCCCCGCCCCCGTCAGGATATTAGACAGCTAAACAGCCTGGCGCCTGTTTCCTTCAGATAACCAGTTCCTGACGAGCCCCCTAATTGTCCCCAGAATCTCAGCGCCAGTGTATAGAGTAGGTCATTTAACCAACAGTACACACAACTAAATAAAAATCCATTTTCCAAGAGAAAATTCTATTCTTATCAGAGTTTTGCAAGAGGGTTGCAAGCGGCCCATGTTAATTGAAGCTTTGATGTTTGTAGGAGGAGGCCTCTAATCAACTCCACAAAGAAGGCTGATTCTCAGCAGTGGGCCCACGGCGAGGACCAGACTCTGGGGAGCCAGTGACGGGGCCGGGGAGAGGGTAGAGGGCTCAGGTCAGTCACTGGACACCACAGGGCCCAGGTAGGGCCCCAGGCCCAGGGCCAGCATGAAGACACCAGGAGGCAGGCAGCTGGGTCAAAAAGATCACTGAGGTTGGAGGTGAGCCGGGGCCCAGGGTCAGACAAGCCGGGGTCAGGAACCACCTTGGGATTGTTCACCTGTGGCCTAGGGTAAATCACAAGACTTTTCTGAACCCCATTTTCTCCTCTGGATGATCAGAACCCTCTTTACCTTCCCTGACACCCATTTGATGACAATCAAATAAAAATAAAATCCAGAAAAGGAAGTTTCATCTTTGAGGATTCTGTCAGCCAGCTAACCACCACTTTATAATCTAGAATAGGGGTCCCCAGCCTCTGAGCTCTGAGGTGGAGCTGATGTAATCATAATAAAGTGCACAATAAACATAAAACTCTTGAATCATCCTGAAACCATCCCCCCTTCCGTGGGAAAATTGTCTTCCATGAAACCAGTCCCTGGTGCCTAAAAGTTTGGGGACTGCTCATCTACCGAGTACATAGTCACGCTATGCTCACTGCTGACTGCTCTATATTTACTCCTTATCTCCTGAAATCTTCAAAGTGGGGAATCTTAACCTTTTTTGCAGGTAAGGAAACTGAGGCTCAGAATAGCTAAATGTCTTGCCCAAAACCTCACAGTAGAAAGTGGCAGAGCTGGGATTCAAACCTGCTATCTTCATCTCCAGCAGATTTCTCTTATCTGAGCTGCTTCTCCTTAAATGAGGTGGGAGGACTCGTCCACTCTTCCTCTGTCTCCTCCGCTCCCCCGCAACCCCTAACTGCCCTCTCCTAAACCTGGTAGTGATTAACATAAAGGGATGCACATGCATCATTTCCCTTGCTCCTCATAGCAACCTCCAAAGTAGGCAGGTGGTACCTGGAACCAAGAAGCGGAGCCTTGCAGGAGCGTGTGCAGGTTAACGTAATATTCGCAGGGAGCCAGCTTGTCTGGACCACAGCAAGCTCGCAAGGACTGGCAGCCGCAGCACTGTGATGATGTGACGACGTTGGTGGTAACGCCAATTTTCATACCTAGTAGCCCTGGTGGCTCAAGTGTAAAGAATCAGCCTGCCACTGTAGCGGATGTGGGTACGAACCCTGGGTCAGGAAGATCCCCTGGTGAAGGAAATGGCTACCCACTCCAGTGTTAATGCCTGGAGAATCCCATGGACCAAGGAGCCTGGCAGGCTACAGTCTGTGGGGTCACAAAAGAACTGGATATGACTTCGTGACTAAACAGCAACAGGGCTCACCCAGTCCCTTCCACACGAGGCGCAGAGACCAGTAGCAGTTATGTCACCCCCATTTTCCGCACGCAGAAACTGAGCACAGAGGATGTCAGTGAGTTTTCCAGGCCACATAGGCAGTGAGCAGCAGCACTGAGATGTCTGGAACCTCAGATTTCAGCCACAAACCCAAGACCAGGCCACTGTGGCCCTATT
Organism: Oreotragus oreotragus; assembly: GCA_006410675.1. Classification (NCBI taxonomy): domain Eukaryota; kingdom Metazoa; phylum Chordata; class Mammalia; order Artiodactyla; family Bovidae; genus Oreotragus; species Oreotragus oreotragus. Next base: position 13,246 of record SJYX01007825.1, on the reverse strand, counting down.
GCCCAGTGCCTTACAAGGGAGGGAGGAGGAAGAAACCCAAACACAGGGCTGCCTGGATGCTGTGGATGAAATCATGTCCCCCTACCAAGCTCCAGGCACCCCAGTGTGATGGTATTTGGAGGTGGGGGGTCTTCAGGAGATGAACAGGTTCAGATGAGGTCATGAGGGTGGGACTTTCTTGATAGAATTAATGCTCTCGTAAGAAACACCAAATCTGCAGGCACTCTGATCTTGGACCTCCAGTCTCCAGAACCATGAGAAACAAAGTCTGCTGTTTAAACCACCCCATCTACGGTACGTCAACATCACAATTCATGCACATGAGATGTGGCAACTGGTCCTGGGGACCAGCTGAGCAGTCAGGGGTATGGATGGGACAGAAGAGAGGACCGTCATCCTCAGGGGACTCGGGGGCTGGAGGAGGGCAGAGGGCACACTAGAGACCGACAGTCATGCTCCGGCCCAAGCCGCAGAGGCAGTGGTCTCTGGGAGGAGAGAGGGTGGGAGAGAAGGAGGCGGCAGGCTGGGGGGGCAACGAGGTGGAAGTGTCTTCAGAAGAAGAAGGAGGAGGGGATTGGATGAATCTTCCAGGCCAGATTCAGTGAACAAGAGTTAACACTCATTCCTTCAACACCGTTTACCTAGGCCCTGCCAGCTCTACACCAGGGCCTGGGGCCTTAGAGATGAATTAGCATTGATGAGCGGCATTCACTCTAGTGCAAGCCGTGTTTAAAGCTGTAAGAGTTTAGCAGAGGTCTCCCTGGCCCTCAGGAAGAGGAGGTCACTTTAAGCTGTCATTTCAAGGCTATGTAGGGATGAGCTCGGCAGGGAATCAAGAGGTGAGAGGTTGACCAGGAACCTCCACACCCATGACATCATTTAATGATTTTACCTGCTGGGGTAGACCAATCATGAGAAAACCAAGACCCAGAGAGCTCCTATGATGATCACAGGGCTTGCAAGGAGGTAGACTGAGTCCCCAGTACAGGTTTTGGACCCTGAGTACAGAGTTTTTCTCTACTGCACCAAGGCTGTTAGGTATGGAGTGCAAAATGTAAGTGGCTAGTTTATAATCAGGAGTTAAAACCAGGTGTCCAGACATGGGCACTGGCCTGAGGCTTCCCTACAGGGCCCTGGGACCCTAAATCTCCAGCAGGAAGTCCCTGTGCCCAGCTGTGTCTACAGAGTGTTGTGATCCCAAAAGGGAAGGGAGGGGGTGAGATCAATCATCATAGGGTGAGCTGAGTGATTCATACAAGGGTAGAGACCTCTAGCTTCTGGCTGTCCAGTTGCTGGTGGAGCCTGGAGAAAGATGATGGAGATTCAGTGGACCAACTGCTCTGAGTCAAGGCCAAGGTGGGTGGGATGCCTCAGGACACATAAACTTCCTTATGTTTAACCAACTCAGCCTATCTACTTGCTTTGGTAGCAGTGAAACTTTTTGTTACGTGCTGATATGCCGAGAGATAAAGATTGCCCCACCAGGGGCTTCCCTGGTGGCTCAAATGGTAAAGAATCCACCTGCGATGCAGGAGATGCAGGTTTGATCCCCAGGCTGAGAAGATCCCCTTGGAGTAGAAAATAGCAACCTTCTCCAGTATTCTTGCCTGGAGAATTCCATGGACAGAGAAGCCTGGCGGGCTACAGTCCATGGGTTCACAAAGGGATGGACACAACTGAGCAATTAGCACTTTCAAAGATTGCTAAGTACTTGGAAAAACCCTTGTAAAGGCAGCAGAGGGTTCACGACCTGGGTCGCCTGATTATGAGATCAACTCCCAAGGAAGCCTGAGCAGCTCAAAGTCTCCTGACCGGCCTCCTGACCCTCTCTGTGCGTCCCCTTCTCTCTGTTTCCTCCCTGAAGCCAGAGCAGACAACTCTGGTCATGTCACTCCCCACTTTAAAATCCAACAGTTCTTCCCTCCTGCCTAGGGGATAACATCCCCAAGCTTTGCCCACAGATAAGACCCTTCCTCATCTCCTCCTTGACGCCTTTCCAGGAGCCTCCAGTTTGTAAGCCCTCCTCATAATCAATGCACCTACCAGATAGTTCAACGTGTGCCCATCCTGATCCCCTGCATGCTGTTCCCTGACCCCACAACAGCCCACCACCACCACCACCCTTCTCCACCCATGCCTGATAGATTGTATTAAAGGCCACCACTCTAAAGAGGCAGAGTCTGATGCGTGTGTGCTAAATCACTTCAGTCGTGTCTGACTCTTTGTGACTCTATGGACTGTAGCCTGCCAGGCTCCTCTGTCCTAGGAATTCTCCAGGCAAGAATACTGGAGTGGGTTGCCATGCCCTCCTCCAGGGGATCTTCCCAACCCAGGGATCAAACCCATATCTCTTATGTTTCCTGTGCTGGCAGGCAGGTTCCTCACCACAAGCACCACCTGGGAAGCCCAGAGTATAATATTACGCCACTAAAGAGGAAGAATATATTTCTTTTCCCCTTGATCTTGGGNAGAATACTGGAGTGGGTTGCCATGCCCTCCTCCAGGGGATCTTCCCAACCCAGGGATCAAACCCATATCTCTTATGTTTCCTGTGCTGGCAGGCAGGTTCCTCACCACAAGCACCACCTGGGAAGCCCAGAGTATAATATTACGCCACTAAAGAGGAAGAATATATTTCTTTTCCCCTTGATCTTGGGTTCAGACATATGACTTGCTTTGGCCAACAGAATGTTAAAGGGAATGATATGACTAAAGGCATGAAAAGTACTTGAACAATTGAGCTGACTCTCTTGTGCTTTTTCCATCATACCTGCTGGTCCCAGGAGGAAGAGAAGAGACTCATGGAGCAGGACTGCCTGACTAGGTCCAGCCCAGATCAGCTGACTCTCAGCCAGTTCACAGAAGCATGAACTAAATAAGTGTTATATGCCACTGAGATATTATAGATGCTTGTTACACAGCAGATGGTAGTAACAACTAATTGACACATCATTTTAACCTGAATCATTTCCATCCATTCATCAGACCTCACCTGAGGTAGATGTCATTTCTTCTTAGAAGTCTGACCTGAACCCCTCACCAATTTAAGGTCAGGTGCTCCCTCTCTACTCTTGCCTAGAAAATCCCACGGATGGAGGAGCCTGGTAGGCTGCAGTCCACGGGGTCGCTGCGAGTTGGACGCGACTGAGCAACTTCACTTTCACTTTTCACTTTCACACACCGGAGAAGGAAATGGCAATCCACTCCAATGTTCTTGCCTGGAGAATCCCAGGGATGGGGGAGCCTGGTGGGCTGCCGTCTGTGGGGTTGCACAGAGTCAGACACAACTGAAGCGACTTAGCAGCAGCAGCTCCCCCTCTGGGCTTCCCTGGCACCTGGCATTTACCCTTTTTCCAGCACTTCAGCACAAACTGGGTGACCATTTCCATTTCACTCTCCTGTCTCTCTTCCTGAAGTCAGAGATTGCATGCTATCCACAATTTCTGACACAGAGGAATTCAATGACTATTTGCTAAAAGAAAAGGAAAAAAAAAAAAAAAACATGGAGCTGGCCTTTTCTGAGTAGTGGAAACACAGACCTCTCATTTTTCCACCCCACCCATCATCATCATGGAAAGACTCGTGTGAGATCTCTGCCCTCTGATGGCCACTTGCCCACAGGGATGTGCATANAAAAAAAAAAAAAAAACATGGAGCTGGCCTTTTCTGAGTAGTGGAAACACAGACCTCTCATTTTTCCACCCCACCCATCATCATCATGGAAAGACTCGTGTGAGATCTCTGCCCTCTGATGGCCACTTGCCCACAGGGATGTGCATACTCAAGCCCCACAGTTACTCAAGCTACATGTTTCTACCCCTCTGCTCCCTTAGTGACGAAGCGCTTTCTGAACCACTTTGCTCCATCTTTCTGCAATATCCTCCAGCAAATCAACCATCCCCTTCTTGGGATGTTTTCAATCTGTTTTATGTTGATTTTAATTAAAGAATTCGAAACTGAACAAACAGTTCCTAGCAGGTGGCCATACAAGTGTGAAATAAGCAAACTGTTTTATCTGCCACAAACTCCGCTAGTAAATTTCTTCAAATTAATCCAAGCCTCCGAGAGTCTGCTGATTCCAAGGAGAAAGTTAAGCAATCCCAGCCTCCAAATATTTGCTTTTGTTACAGCTCCTGGAGCCAACGATGAGTGGTGTCCACCTTGCTCCATCCTCATCCACCTTGTCTCCCAGGCCCATCGCTGGCACTCCACTGGCCCAACCCATCTACCCAAAACAAGGCTGGTGTGCCCTTAGGTTCCACGGCCAGAGCTCCAGTGAGTGGTCAGGCCACACCCCTGCCCACCCTCCCACTTGAGCTTGGTCCATCTTATCAAAGCTTGCCCACCCCCAGGAGGAACAGACTTAGGGGCTCAGGACAAGGCTTGCTTTCCTCCCCCTGATATAGCCCAGGAATGAAAGGAGCCCAGGGAAAATTATATTACCCAGTGCTGACAAGGGCAAAAATAGATGGGCCCGCCCCTTCATCACTGATGGAAGTGTAAATTCACCCAAGCTGTCTGGAGACCAGTTTGTTTTTGTGTATCAAAACCAAAATTTTAGGTTTGGTTTTTTTTTAACTTTTGGATCCAAAAATTCCACATGTAGGATTTTATAAAAAAAAAAAAAAATCACCAATGTGCAGTGGCAAATTCTTACCTCCAGAGCTTTTTATAACAGCAAAAACTGGCAATAATTTGTTGTCCAACAATTAGAGACAGGTTAAACAAATGATAGTATGGCCATACAAAATAGTGCAAAATAATACTTAATGATATAGAAAGTAATCTTGTGATTTTT
>SJYX01007823.1:320854-335606 GCA_006410675.1 Oreotragus oreotragus | reverse complement strand
ATTATACAGAGTGAAGTAAGCCAGAAAGAAAACCACCAATACAGTATACTAACGCATATATATGGAATTTAGAAAGATGGTAATGATAACCCTGTATGCGAGACAGCAAAAGAGACACAGATGTATAGAACAGTCTTTTGGACTCTGTGGGAGAGGGATAGGGTGGGATGATTTGGGAGAATGGCATTGAAACATGTAAAATAGCATATGTGAAATGAATCACCAGTCCAGGTTCGATGCAGGATACAGGATGCTCGGGGCTGGTGCACTGGGATGACCCAGAGGGATGGTACAGGGAAGGAGGTGGGAGAGGGGTTCAGGATGGGGAGGGAACATGTGTACACCCATGGCAGATTCATGTTGACGTATGGCAAAGCCAATATAATATTGTAAAGTAATTAGCCTCCAATTAAAATAAATAAACATATTAAAAAAAATAAAACCCATGTGCCCTCCAGATAAGAGATAATTATACCGTTTTTAATGTTTAAAATTTTTAGTTGTTGTTTTTCAGTCACTAAGTTGTGTCCAACTCTGTGACTGCATGGACTGCAGTGTGACAGGCTTCCCAGTCTTTCACTGTTTCCTGAACTTTGCTCAGACTTATGTCCATTGAGTCAGTGATGCTGTCCAAGCATCTCATCATCTGTCGCCCCTTTGCCCTCCTGCCCTCAATCTTCCCCAGCATCTGGGTCTTTTCCAATGAGTTAGGTCTTCGCATCAGGTGGCCAAAGAATTGGAGCTTCAGCTTCAGCATTTAAATGTCCATCAGCAGACGAATGGATAAGAAAGCTGTGGTACATATACACAATGGAGTATTACTCAGCCATTAAAAAGAATACATTTGAATCAGTTCTAATGAGGTGGATGAAACTGGAGCCGATTATACAGAGTGAAGTAAGCCAGAAAGAAAAACACCAATACAGTATACTAACACATACATATGAATTTAGAAAGATGGTAATGATAACCCTGTATGCGAGACAGCAAAAGAGACACAGATGTAAAAACAGACTTTTGGACTCTGTGGGAGAGGGATAGGGTGGGATGATTTGGGAGAATAGCATTGAAACATGTATACTATCATGTAAGAAACGAATTGCTAGTCTAGGTTCGATACAGAATACAGGATGCTTGGGGCTGGTGCACTGGGATGACCCAGAGAGATGATATGGGGAGGATGATAGGAGGGGTGTTCAGGGTTGGAAACTCATGTACACGTATGGTGGATTCATGTCAATGTATGGCAAAACCAATACAGTATTGTAAAGTAAAAAAAAAATTAAAAATTAAAAAAAATATTCAGGGTTTTATTTCTTTAGGATTGACTGGTTTGATCTCTTTGCATTCCAAGGGATTCAAGAGTCTCCTCCAGCACCACACTTCAGAAGTGTCAATTCTTTGGTGTTCAGTCTTCTTTATGGTCCAACTCTCACATCCGTACATGACTACTGGAAAAACTATAGCTTTGACTATATGGATCTTTGTTGGCAAAGTGAGATCTCTACTTCTTAATACGCTGTCTAGTTTTATCATAGCTTTCCTTCCAAGGAGCAAGAGTCTTTTAATTTCACGGCTGCATTCACTGTCCACAGTGATTTTGGAGCCCAAGAATATAAAATCTGTCACTGTTTCCACTTTTCCCCCTTCTGTTTGCAATGAAGTGATGGGACAAGACGTCATGATCTTAGTTTTTTAAATGTTGTTTTAAGCCAACTTGTTCACTCTCCTCTTTCATCCTCATGACAGAGGCCTTTTAGTTCCTCGTCACTTTGTGCCATTAGAGTGGTATCATCTGCATATCTGAGGTTGTTGATATTTCTCACAGCAGTCTTGATTCCTGCTGGACCTTCATCCAGCCTGGCATTTTGCATTCACTCTGCATGGAAGTTAAATAAGCAGGGTGACAATATACAGCCTTGACATACTCTTTTCCCAATTTTGAACCAGTCCATTGTTCCATGTCTCATTCTAACTGTTAGTTCTTGAGCTGTATACATGTTTCTCAGGAGACAGGTAAGGTGGTCTGGTATTCACATCTCTTTAAGAATTTTCCACAGTTTGTTGTGATCCACACAGCCAAAGGCTTTCAAGTAATCAATGAAACAGAAGTAGATGTTTTTTTTGAAGTCCCTGCTTCTTTCTATGATCCAACACGTGTGCATGGTAAGTCACTTCAGTCATGTCCAACTCTCTGTGACCCCATGGTCTGCAGCCCGCCAGGCTCCTCTGTCCTTGGATTTCTCCAGGCAAGAATACTGGGGTGGGTTGCCATTTCATTCTCCAGGGGATCTTCCAGACCCAGGGATTATACCCAGGTTTCCTGCAATGCAAGTAGATTCTTTACCTCCTGAGCCACCAGGAAGGCCCTTTCTAGTCCTGTGGCCACTACTAAGTTTTCCAGTTTGCTGACACACTGAGTGCAACACTTTAACAGCATCATCTTTTGGGATTTTAATGGATTCCAGATCAGTTGGAATTCCATTACCTCCACTAGCCTTGTTGGTAATAATGCTTCCTAAGGCCTTGACTTCACTCTCCAGGATGTCAGGCTCTAGGTGAGTGACTGCACCATTGTGGTTATCCAGATCATTAAGACCTTTTTTTGTATAGTTCTGTGTATTTCTGCCGTCTCTTCTTTATCTCTTCTGCTTTTGTTAGGTTCTTACAATTTCTGTCCTTTATCATGCCCATCTTTGCATGAAATATTCCCTTGATAGCTCCAATTTTCTTGAAGAGATCTCTATTCTTTTCCATTCTATTTTATTTAGGTTAATATTATGATACGAGAGAAGTTTTTTATCTTCCAGGATGCACATTTTAACTTTAAATGTTTGTGAGTTTTTCCTGGGCAGTGTGGCAGTTCTAACATGAGTCACTTTGCCCTGCTTTGTTTTCCTTATTGTAGATATGGTAAAACCAGAATCACAAATATAAGTTGATGAAATTCAGTTTATGGCACAGAGAGCCTGTGTACTTATATATATGCTATTTTCAAACTTTACAAACCCTCTCTAATAGATTTTCAAGACTCTCCTTACTTCCTTCTCATTTCTCCACAATGTGGCCCAGAGCACCAATCTTTCAAATATCCACATCATTAGGTACATTGGTCAAGAGTAGAACTCTGGACAAGACTATCTGTACCCTCCACTTACTAGTGGCCTGAACTTGAGGTAAGGTATTAAGCTTTTCTGTGCCTCATCTATGAAAGAGATAAGCTAACAGTACCTACCTCATAAAGATGTTCTGAATGGGTTCATGCATGTAAAGCACTTAAGAGAATACCTGGCACATTGCAAGTGATATATCAGTATTGCCACTGTTGTTAGTAGTATCATTATTATTATCATCATCCATGCAATTAATATAGTGGCTTAAAGCAATATAATAACATGATAATATTATTATAATGTCATGAGAATCAAATTAGATTAACATCTGTCATTAGATCTTTTTCGGTATATACCTCTAATTTTTATGCCTGATAAAATAATTCACAATCTCTGCTATAACCTTCCTTAGATATTTCAGTGACATATTATTCTTTTCTTTTGCAAGATCCTTTAAAAATTATTCTTACCATAAACCTTTATAGGATAAGATAAACCCAGCTGTGTACCTTAAAGCTTTTTCTCCCATTTGGTCTTCACAAATGTGCTTGGCAATTCTCAAGTCAAATGTATACCACAACCCCAAAGCTTAACCTGGGGCAGAGTCACTCTTTCACCCAGGACATAATGAATATCCAGAAAGAGAGAACATGAATAATGCAGAATACATACCCACACACAGAGTTCTGAAATGTTCTCCAAAAGGAGAACAGTTTCTTTGTTTGAGAGATTACTATACTGGTTTGAAATGATCTAATTTAAATTCAAAGATTGTGTCTACTGTGTGCTAAGGACTTGACACATACTCGCTTCATGACAACCATTGAGGTAGGTATTATTATTCCTCTTTAAATGAGGAGAAAAGTGAGGTTAAGCAATTTCTTACATTACTGACTGATCTAGATCTTTTAGCGTCAATTCATTTATTCCAGGACTTATTCTACCACAAATACAACTGCTTCTTAAATAAATGATGCCCTTTTCATGATTTTTTTTTTTGCTATAATAAAACTTTTAGAAATTATTGAAATTTATCTACTCTTGTTCCTTCTATCCACATGCCATTTTTGGAGATCAGCTTCTGGGACTGAAGAACAGCCCACTTGGATTTACAGCACTTAATGCATTTGAGTATCCTTGGGGTATAAGTTGGGCTTCCCTGGTGACTCGGCAATAAAGAATCCACCTTCAATGCAGGAGCCACAGAAGACACAAGTTCAATTCCTGGGTCAGAAAGATCCCCTAGAGGAAGGCATGCAACTCACTCCAGTATTCTTGCCTGGAGAATCCCATGGATAGAGGAGCCTGGTGGGCTAGAGTTCATGGGGTCACAAGAATTGGACAAGGTGGAAGCGACTTAGCATGCATGTATATGCAGGGTGTAAGTTGCTTTTCTTTCCAAGCTTAGAGCAGATGGGACAAAACTATCATTTTAACAACTTGATGTAAATAAAATAACAACAACAACAACAAAAACTCCAGGCAACCTGGTAGTTCAAGACTTCTGCTGGCAAGTCTGGGCTTATGCTTATTTTCCTCCATATAGATACCCATTTCTAGCAAAATCTGTTTGAGTCTGCCCTTTCTCTACTGAATTATGTTGGCATCATGGTGAAAATCATGTGGATTTCTTTCTGAACTCTCTATTCTATTTTATTGATTTACATGTATATCCTTATACTAATCCCACCCTAACTGATTATTGTTGCATTATAATGTCTTGAAATCTTACTATAGTTATCCAGTTTTGTTTTTCTCTTTCAAAATTGTTTTGACTATTTTTTTGCATATAAATTTTAAAATAAGTTTAATATTATCTTCAAAATATCCATCTAGGATTTTAATTGAGATTGTGTTGAATCTATTCATTATTTGGGGAAAACTGCTATTTTAACAATATTGAGGCTTCCATCCCATGAATGTGGTATATGTCTTCATTTTTTCTAGTATTTAAAATTTATCCCTTGCCCTGTTTTTTATAGTTTTCAGTATAGAGGCCTTGCATCCTTTGGTTATATTTTTTCTAAGTATTTTATTTTTTGTGCTAATGTAAATAGAGATTTTTTTAAGTTGCCTTTTAAATTTATCTATTTTTAATTGGAAGATAATTGCTTTACAATGTTGTGTGAGTTTCTGCCATAGAGCAACATGAATCAGCCATAAGTATACATATGTTCCCTTCTTCTTGAACCTCCCTCTCACCCCATACTCATCTCACCCCTCTAGAGCACCAGCTATTCACAGAGCAGTGGATTGAACCCTCTGCATTATACACCAACTTTCTACTAGCTATCTATAAAAATTGGCTTTTCTAATTGCTTATTCTTAGTTTATCTAGTATATGGACAGACAGTGATTTTTAAAGTCTTTTTAAAAAATTGACATATAATTCACATATGTTAGTTTCAGATGAGAAGGCAATGGCACTCTACTCCAGTACTCTTGCCTGAGCAACATTCCTTGGTAGCTCAGAGGTTAAAGCGTCTCCCTGCAATGTGGGAGAGCTGGGTTCCATCCCTGGATTGGGAAGATCCCCTGGAGAAGGAAATGGCAATCCACTCCAGTATTTTTGCCCGGAGAATCCCATGGATGAAGGAGCTTGGTGGGCTATAGTCCACGGAGTCGCAAAGAGTTGGACACGACTGAGCAACTTCACTTTCAGGACTTCTTNCCCTGCAATGTGGGAGAGCTGGGTTCCATCCCTGGATTGGGAAGATCCCCTGGAGAAGGAAATGGCAATCCACTCCAGTATTTTTGCCCGGAGAATCCCATGGATGAAGGAGCTTGGTGGGCTATAGTCCACGGAGTCGCAAAGAGTTGGACACGACTGAGCAACTTCACTTTCAGGACTTCTTTATTTTATAACTTGAAGTTTGTGCCTTGTGACTCTCTTCACCCATTTTGCTCACCCTTCAACCCCCACAAATCTTTTTTCTCTCTTTTTTAAATTGAGGTAACATTGGCTTATGGGCTTCCTTGGCAGCACTAGTGGCAAAGAACCCATCTACCAATGCAGGAGACATAAGAGACACAGGTTCGATCCTGGGTCAGAAAGATCTGCTGAAGGAGGGCGTGGCAACCACTTCAGTATTCTTGCCTGGAAGATCCCATGGACAGAGGAGCCTGGCGGACTACAGTCCACAGGGTCGCAAAGAGTTGGACACAACTGAAGTGATTTAGCATGCATGCAATATTGGCTTATAAAATTATATTCATTTCATGTGTACAACTTCTTTTATATTTCAACTTCTGGGTACAGTACAGCTTGCTCACCCCAAAAAATTTCACCCCCGTCTATCACCATAATTAACACCCTTTACCTGTTTTGCCCTCTCCCTACTTCCGCTTCTGCTCTGGTAACCACTGCTCTATGCTCTGTATCTGTTTGTTCATTTTTTAAAAGATATGCCATAAGCGAGTGAAATCATATAGTATTTTCTTTCTTTGTCTGACTTATTTCACTTGACATATTACCCTCATGGCCCATGTTGTTGCAAATGGCAAGATTTCATCTCTTTATGGCTGCATAATATTCCATCTTATATTTGTACTACATCTTTTAATCAACTCATCCATCAATAGGCACTGAGTTTGCTTCCATATCTTGGCTATTATAAATGATGCTGCAATGAACCTTGGGGTGCATGAATATTTTGGAATTACTGTGTTTTCATTCTTTAGATAAACATCCAGAGGTAGAATAGTTGGATCATATTATAGTTCTACTTTTAAATTTTTTTGTGGAATCTTCGTATGTTTTTCATAGTGGATACACAAATTTACGTTCCCACCAGTGGTGTATGCATGTCCCTTTTCTCTACAGCGCTTGTGATTTGTCATCTTTTTGGTAAAGCCATTCTGACAGATATGAGATGATATCTCATCATGGTTTTGATTTGCATTTCCCTAGTAATTAGTGATTTGAACATCGTTTCATGTGCCTGTTAACCATCTGCATGTCTTCTTTGGGAAAAGCCTATTCATATCCTATGCCCATTTTTTAGTCAGGCTGTTTGTTTTTGTTGTTGTTGTGGAGTTGTATATTTCATTATTTTGGATGTTAACACCTGATCAGATATATGATTTGCAAATATCTTCTCCCATTTGTTATATTGTCATTTTGTTTTGTTGACAGTTTCCTCTTCCATGCAGAGATTTTTAGTTTGATGTAGTCCCATTTGTTTATTTTTGCTGTTGTTTCCCTTGCCTAAGGTGATATATTCAGAAAGATATTGCTAAAACCAAGAAAGACAACTGATTTTTGTTGTCTACCTTTTCTGTCATGACTTTTCTTACATTAACTTATTAGTTCTGATAGGTTATTCTTTTAGATTCCTCAAGATTTTCTGTGGCTAGAACAATGTTTTCTGTAGCTAAAAACAATTTTGCTTTCTCCAGTCTGTGTTCATTTGATTTCTTTTCCTTTGCTGGTTGCACTGGCTAGGAAATCCAGTACAATATTGAATGGAAATGGTGAGGACAGACATTTTTGCTTAGGTAGAAAGCATGGAAACTTTCACCATTGATCACATTGTTAGCTGTTGGTTTTTCAAATATTCCTTTAATCAAATTGAAGGAGTTCCCTTCGATTCAAAATTGCTGAAAGTTTTTACCATGAATGAGTAGTAATTTTTAAAATTCTTTTTCTGTAACTGTTGAAATGATCATGCTTTTCTGACTTTGTTCTGTTTTTATGATAAATTATAATGATTGATTTTCAAATGTTAAACCAACTTTGCATTCCCAGAATAAACTTTACTTGGTCAGATTTATTATCCTTTTTGTATACTGTTGCATTAAATTTAGTCAATCTACTTACATGCTTTTTAAAGCTAATACCCCGACCTTCAGAAAAATAACTCAATTTATATATTGCAAAAAGCTGTCTTTGTGTTCTGTATATTGTGAGAAATATGAGAGAAGTTATGATTCTCTTCTCAGAGGAGTATATGGCCTCACTACCTTAAAAAAAGGAATACTACATGATTGATTTTAATGTATGTTACAGGCATACAAACTGGAGGGTTTGTGCAGTAGAGGAAAAAGAAGAGAGACAATGATCAGGGTTACTGTGTATCAGTGTTGCCAGAATGTCTTTGTAGAAGACTGAGATTTGCTTTCATCCTCTGTCATATAAGAGAAATATTTAGACCAAAGTTGAGAACTGAAAGGATATACTTGTAGTAAGGTTTTACCTTAAAGAAGACAGAAAGAAAATTAGGAAAGAAAAATGAAAATTCCTGAACTGGGAATTAGATCTAGTTCTAAATCTTAGCTGATTTTAACTACTTATGTTGCCATGGGGAAATCACATTATCCTTACGTGTCTCAATTTTCTCCTCTTTAAAATGTGTGGTTAGTCCTGATCAGTAGTTCTTGACAAGGAAGGAAAGATGATATACATTTCTGAAAAAGCTCAACAGAACTACTTGTCCAGATGAGAATTGTTGGATTACATAGTCTCTATTTCTATTTCTAAAAATCTCTTATTTTATAATTTTGTGAAATCATCAAACTTGGAGTAAAGATTTTGTTTTTAATTTTGGCTTAGTCATTCTCTAATTTCCTGAGCTTGACAAATCATTTCTGCTTAATGGGCCTTATTACAGTTATGTTTAAAATGAAAGTATTTGAAAAATGGGTTTCTAAGACCATTCTATTTCTAAAGTCTGTGATCCTAAAGTGAATTAAATCTATTTATATTATGCATGTGTGTATATGTAAAATATGGCAAAGAATTTATTATAATGAAATAAATAACCCTGGTTACATCTTTTATCTGAAAGCATTCAGCAGTCTTTAGAATCATGTAAAATAAAATACTAAGACCTACATTGCTAAACTCATTTCTAATTTTTAATGGGAAATTAAAAATTAGTTGAAATGCTAGTTTCGTGTAGTATCTGCTTCCCTTGTCATGCAAAAATCTATTATTTCTATATTTTGTCTAGATGTAGTTTTTCTTTATTACTTACAATCCATTTTAAGAAAGCTTCAAGGGTTATAGGGCTTTAGAGCACCACATATTTAACTAGCTGGGGCATAATACATGATTTGAGTCCCCAATATTTTCTAACAGTAAGGTTTGTTTATTAAAGCAACCCCATGCTGTGACTGAATCAGTCTAATAGAAGCCAAGTTTGAACTTGAACATTCAAATGCATGCCCATATATCTTGAGCATATATCATCCATAATGATGTGGGGTCTAGACATCTTTCTGGGTTTGTTTATGTCTGTTATGGATTCCCCTCATTATCCATGCTGTTTGAGGGAGACCCCATGGATTCAGCTAGTTTATTGTGTACTTTCTGTACTTTAAGACTAACAGACTTCCAAGTGGTCCATATGTTCCAACTTGAAAGATTATTTTCTCACTTCCCTGTTTTATGATGATGATTAAAGAAAAATAAAATAAGATTTTAGGGAATGGTGACATGTTTGAGAGTGGCTAGCCATAGTCCTTTTGACCATGTTTCCAATATAGTTTTATAATTTTTATGTTTATTATGCAATTCTTTCTAAAATTTTTTGACAAGTTTGAGTTATAGCATCTGTTTTCTTATTTTTAAACCATATTGTATACCATCTGTTGTTTCATTATCATTGATTATAATTTTTAGGATTTAGTGAAGGTAGATATAGACTTTAATCATTAGTTGTACTATTTTGCACTTCATGTTATATATTCGGAGTGCTAGCTAAAGTTGAGTGAGTATACCTAAAGAATAAATTTTAGGTATAAAATTTTAAAAAGTGATTTCTACTTCTTATGAATTTGGAAAAAATAATTTATAGTCACATAGCTATAAAATATTATTGTTGCTGTTTTTGTTAAAACCTACCACCTTGACATTTATTTTATAAAATTAGATATTTCTATGTATAACTACTTACTTTTAAAGAAACTTATTTATATCTTTATAAGTTGCTGAACTATTTTCACATCAAGTGAAATAAAGAAATCAAATAACATTGTCAGAATTTGCAATAAATATGGAAAAAGGGTCCATTGTTATTAGAATTTATCAGTATGGGTTTTTTTGAAGGGTGATAGCACTTGCTGTAAATATTCATCATGTTCTTAAATCTAGCGATGTTCAGTGGTTAGGTGATTTTATGCCTGTTTATGCTGGAAGCAACAAAAGAAACTTTAAAAACTGAAAACATAAACATAATTGAACCACCCACTTAAAAGAGAAATTGGAATAGATGTTTTCCAGGGGAGAACATGGTTTCTGTGTAAAAAGGGCTAGTGTAACAAGAAGTCATCTATTCTTGATTTCTTTAGACAGCTAGAGCTTTGTGGCTCGTCTAGTTTCTGTGTTTTAAGAGCTTGTTCTGTGTAGCAGAAATAATACAATAAATGGGTTTAACCACATTTGTCTCAGCTAGACAGTCTGCTTTGTCAGAGATTGCTGGTACAACATAAACAAATTATGTGTTTGTAGTGCTTTTCAATGAAAGCCTATCTAACAGACCTGAGATTGTGTTTCAGCAGCTGTAGATTTAATCTCCTACCTGTCAGTTAAAACAGGCATTTCCTGAGCCAGATAAGGACTGGTTGTAGAGGAGGGAAGTAGTCACAGCTGGACAAAGATCTATTGTTACTGGCTGATCATTTCTATGTAGATTCAACTCCATGTTCTACCATGGAAACTACAATCATAGTACAGTTTTAAAGGAGCTAACCTGACCTTTTATATTGGTAAATTAGAAGAATTAGAGAATTAGAGACTCAATGCTGAACTTTGTGTCATTAATATTTGGAAATTGTCAAGTGGAGCTAAAAATAAGTATCTGTAGCTTTGATCACCATTATTCTAGATTGTTGTGGACATGATAATGCCTGCTTACAATTTGTAATGACATTTTTAGGAATTCAAATTTTAATGCAAGCTCTGTGTGTGTATAGACTGCTGGGCTCTTCTGTCCATGGAAATGAGGTAAAGTCAAAAATTAAATCTATGGATAGATACTTTATGATGTGACTCATATATCATAAGGCATGTTTGTTTTTCTTTTTTTTGTCAGAAGGGATTGCAGGGGGTTCTGTTTCTCTCTTTGTTTCACTTTCTTACTCATAGAAATTTATAAAGTTAAGTTGAACTGTCTTAAAACTGGTCAAGTTGATGTGGAGAAAATGTCTATCTCTACATTCAGTTAAATTATAATATTATTCTGAGTCCCATGTCTCCCAAGTCATGAATGACTGATAGTAGGGATTCATGGATTGGTCCTTGTATATATATGAACTTGGCCAGCAACCTAAATGCACAGTTTCTCCATTTTCAGCTTAAACTTCANTCTACATTCAGTTAAATTATAATATTATTCTGAGTCCCATGTCTCCCAAGTCATGAATGACTGATAGTAGGGATTCATGGATTGGTCCTTGTATATATATGAACTTGGCCAGCAACCTAAATGCACAGTTTCTCCATTTTCAGCTTAAACTTCAATTTAGTTCATGAGTTCTCAGGTTTAAAAATGAATATATATGTCTTAGTTTAATTAATTTTTATAATTACATTTCAATTAAAATTTTTATAGCAGCTTTCACTTTGAAGAGTTTTTTATTTATAACATTTGATCTTCACAAAGTTTTTGTAAGGTACCTATAACATGGGGGTTGAAAGTTTTCATTTGTGATATGCAAGGAACAGAGTAATCAGGTCAAAATTGTGGATATAAAAGACAGTACTAATTTTTATAAGCCCACAGGATTCTTGCTTGGTTGTTGTTTGCTTGGTTCTTCCCCTCTTCTCTTCCTTCTTCGCTTTCTTTCATATTTTTCTTTTCTTTCCTCTCATTTCCTTCCCTTCCTTTTGCTTTCCTTTGCTCTTCCTCCTTTTTCTTTTCTTAATATCTTGTGGTTAGGGCAAACCTGTCTTAATACTACTTTGGTGTTTTTCATGGTACAGAAGATTGGCTGATTTTATATTGTGCATGTGTGCTAAGTTGCTTCAGGCAAGTCCAACTCTTTGCAACCCCATGGACTGTAGCCCTCCAACTCCTCTGTGCAGGGCTTCTCCAGGCAAGAGTACTAGAGTGGGTTGCCATGGCCTGAACTCCTGGAGGAGGAGCAATTGAACGGATTGTGTCTCTTATGTCTCCTGCATTGGCAGGTGGATTCTTTACCATTAGCCACACCTGGGAAGCCCACTATTTTATACTATATCTGTCTTTAAATCTAATATGTATAATGCTCCTGTATCTATTTTTTTGCCCAACATTAAAAATTGTTGTCAAGGGCTATATAATACTGTGTTTCAGATGGAGTGAAATAAAAATTTTATATATAAAATCAAAGACAAAAAGTATGAGAATTTCTTAGTAGTATTTCTTTAAGAATGTGTGGAAAATTTGGTATGTTCATTTTCCATTTTGAATTCTGGTTATTTTTGTTTGTTTTTTTACTGACCTGAGTGGACTATTTTGTTTCATTTTGGGTGTGAATTTTTCTATTCCTTTTCAGCTGTGATTGCATGAGTTATTATTAATCACTCTTAAATTATGCTATTGGCCTATTGTTCTTTATAACAGCAAGGAATATGATTTGAGGTGAATTGCTGCAGCATCTGACTCTGTATTGTAAATTCCATTTCATTTGGCAAATATCACATTAATCTCAACTACCAATAAAAAAAAGCAAAAGAAGTTTAATTTAACCTGTGTTTTGAGCCAGTTTGCATATATTAAACTTTCTACTCTTCTGATCTTTACTAACAGTTGATTTTTTTTTCCATAGGAAAGTAGACAGGTAGCTTGAATCTCATTTTAAATATTTCTATTTTTCCCACACAGAGACTGAATTAAGAATTTATATTTTTAGTTTTGTCAGTAAATTTCTTTACTGCTTAAAAATTTTATTCAGACATAATATTTGGGGAAAAGAATTACAGTCGTAATTACAGATTCAGCAGTAGCCACTTAGATTTTAATTCTTTATACTCTTCTCTCCTATCAGCATAAAAAGGTGCAAGTGTATGTAAGTGATATGCTTCTTGTCCCTTGAAATCACGGGAAAGGTCTATTTTAGCCAATCAGTTAATCAGTCAGTTAGATAGTGACTCTTTGCCTTTCATATTTGGAGGTAGTGTCCTAGTAGCATGCTACAAATTTATCTGCAAGATATCTTCCTTCTGCTTGAGCAGAGGGGATATATAAGATGGGAAAAGTTTACTGTTATCCCCGTTTTTGGACTGTCGGTCTCTCTGCTTTCATTGTGAGTCAATTGTTCTCACAGCAACTGGAGTCATTTTTATAAACCTAAATCAGGCCTCATGCAACTTTAGGTCATTTAACCCTATGCTATACCATTTCCTCAGAGAAACATTTCTTGACCACCTCTATCCAAAACAGTCCTCACTACTGCCTACTGACTACCTCCTGCTACTCACCCTCTACCCTTCAAACTCTATCTTATTATCTTACTCTGTTTTCTTCACAGCATCTATTTTCAACTGGTTGTTATATTTAATATATATTTTGTCATGGGTGTGTGTATACACACACATACATACATATTACATCCATTTATATATCGTCTGTCTTTTCTGGGAGATAGTGGTAGGGAAGGAATTTTGTCTACCTCTGGGTCCCCAGTGCCTAAAATGGTGTAAAATAACTGAAAACCATTAAATAATTCAGCACAGTGTATGCAATGTAATGTTGACAGAGGAAAATAAATTTATACTTAGGGAATTTTCATAGAGGAGTTTGAGCTGAACTTCAAAGGGTAGGTCAGATTTGGGACAACGAAGGGGAAAGGAAAGGTCATTCTACATAAGTGAAAAAAAATGTCATGCACAGAAATTTAGAAGCTACTGAAAGCAAAAGGGGAAAGAGGGGAAGTGGTAATAAGAAAGAGATTTGAAAGATGTGTTAAGAATATGTTCTGTGGTGATTTCAATGCCAGCCCAGGCTAAGAAACTTGGATGTTATCTTCTTTAATAGGAACATTTCTTTACTGTATCTAAGTTATTTAATATGAACATGCTGGTGCCAAGTTGCTTCAGTCGAGTATGACTCTGTGCGATCCCATAGGCGGCAGCCCACCAGGCTCCCCCGTCTCTGGGATTCTCCAGGCAAGAACACTGGAGTGGGTTGCCATTTCCTTCTCCAGTGCATGAAAGTGAAAAGTGAAAGTCAAGTCGCTCAGTCGCCTCCGACTCTTAGTGACCCCAGGGACTGCAGCCCACCAGGCTCCTCCATCTGTGGGTCCGTGGGATTTTCCAGGCAAGAGTACTGGAGTGGGGTGCCATTGCCTTCTCCGAATATGAACATAGTATTAAATAAAATACAAAAATAAAGAAAACTGCTCCTTTTGAAACAGCTTGTTAGCTTGTCCTTATATCGGCTTCAGTGTTGATGTGCTGCTGCTGCTGCTAAGTCGCTTCAGTCGTGTCCGACTCTGTGCGACCCCATAGACAGCAGCCCACCAGGCTCCCCTGTCCCTGGAATTCTCCAGGCAAGAACACTGGAGTGGGCTGCCATTTCCTTCTCCAATGCATGAAAGTGAAAAGTGAAAGTCAAGTCGCTCAGTCGCCTCCGACTCTTAGTGACCCCAGGGACTGCAGCCCACCAGGCTCCTCCATCTGTGGGTCCGTGGGATTTTCCAGGCAAGAGTACTGGAGT